>JAIPRL010000543.1:0-130373 GCA_025469235.1 Pemphigus obesinymphae
AATATAATAATATGAATAATAATAATATCATATTTTATAATATCGAACGCATTATCGCATACGGCGAAAACAAATTATTTTGTTTTTCAAATTTGCGTCCGATCCGTCCGTTATCGGATTATCGCATTTGCCGCACACGTAGGACAGTTGTATTACTTTACATACACTTGTTTTTATTTTTTGCCGGATTATCGCATCGGACGCATCGGACGTATTTGACGTACGCCACGTAGGACACGCCGTCAAACCCGAACGCTGGTGTACTCCTACTTTGACCGTAAAATCCTCAGCTTACCTATTTAAACTCCTTATTCTTGTACTTGCCTCTTCATACATGTCCTGAATTACATATACGTATATCTTTGGTAACACTTTCTTCATTTCCTAGAAATATACACTTTATTAAATACCGTATAAAAATAAAAATGATAGGTTTATAAATAATTTTACCCTTGCGCTTTAAGTTATGATTGTGTCGGGGATTAACACGGAATAAGTCTTGTCTATGATAATTTACAGAAACAAAACTGATATTTTGACGTCAATTGGGATTTAATAGAATATAAAAAAAAAAAACAAATTATTTGAGAAGATGACTCACACATTGATACATTTTCCAACACCACGAGGCGCAAATAGCGAGACAATGTAGTAGCTAGGTGACTAATAATATGGTCAAATAATAATAAAAAAAAACGTTAAACTCGCACGTCGTTTTTTTAGTTGAGAAATAAATAGGTAGGTGCACGTAAATAATAATATAATATATATTGTAAGTTATAACGTTTTAAAATTACATTTATTTATACAAAACTTTATTTTTTTCTCATTGCGGTTAAATAACAAAGTTTCTGAACGAATGCAAACAACAAGCGCATTTCTCTCGAGTACAATAACCATGTCTACGCTTAATTAAAAAAAAAAAAAAAAAATGTTTTTTTTTTTTTTTCCATGGAAACAATAAAGTCGTAATAATTGGATGGATGCGTATATTACGCAGATTTTTTACGTTATAATAATAATATGGTCTTAGTTAACAATAACATTCGTATATATGAGTTATATAATATAGTATGATAATAATGTTTTACCGAAGTAAAAACCGTACCTATAAATTAATGTTTTTAACACAAAAAAAAAAAAAAAATAAATAAAAATAAAAAAAAATACAATTTTTTTCTATTAGTAAAACGATAAAACATACATATTATTTATTATTAAGAGAATAACGTACATATACCTACGCTGCGCTCACTCTTTAGTGTTTTGAATTTCTACGACCCGGAATAATGTATGTATATATATATATATATGTAAAAAATACTTTTTCAATACATTATAAATACATATACGGTTTTGAATTTTCGTATTTAAAAATTCAAATACAAAACACAATATATTATATTATATCATACACTGAAAAAAATTCTATTAGGTACGATATTATATTATGTTTACATTGTGTAGGAAAAAAACCAATATAGGTATCTTCTACAGGTATTTATTATTTTTCTTTCAATATATATCTATGTAAACGCAGGGAGGCAATTTCGAGGGATTTTGATCAGTTGAACATTAATGTGTGGTGCGCGCCGACATTTTTATTATTTTCTTTGTTTTTATTTGAAACAGAATTGCGGAATGAAATTTATTACGATTAAGTGTAATTTTACGGAGATATAATAATAGTGATTTTCCGATTTTAATGAAAAACCAATACAAATTTTCTTCAATTTCATAATATTAAAATTTCAAATCCGAAGTATTTTTAGTTGTCGGGAGATGGGAAATCCGTGTCTATATCTATCTAATGTACGAGTATAAGAAAATTTGTCGAAAGGATTCAATTAATTTTTTTCTGGAATTATCAATATTCTCGAGTCGTTTGAGTTGTAGTAAACAGCCGTTCAACACGATTTATATACGAGTATACTGCAGGTGACGTTCTATTTTATATTATGTAATACAGATAAGTTTTAACGATATGTATTCTATTCGTTTATAGTAAATAATGACAGTAATAATAATAATAATAATAATAATAATAATAATAATAATAATAATAATAATAGTAATACAATTAATATTTTTTCGTCAGACCGAGAGAGATGTACTGCAGAAAGGGAGAGAGAGAGAGAGAGAGAGAGAGAGAGAGAGAGAGAGAGAGAGAGAGAGAGAGAATGATATAGTGACAAACTGACAAAGAGAGTAGAGGAATACAGTTTGTACGCGTACAAAATCAATGTTCTATTATTATTCATGTATAATAATAAGCGCTGGGGATAACAATATTTTCAATAATTAATTAGATGCTAGAAAAAAGTTATTTACTTAAGAAATAGGCAGTCTTATAGAAAATCACTAAACAATATTATTATTATTCTAATGACTAGATACAAAAAAAACCACACAAAAACTTTTTTTTATCGATATATTAATATATTATTATATCGTAATATTCGGACGATTTTGATTTAACATTATCTAAAAAAAAAAAAAAAACAACGGAACAATACAAAATCAAATTGTTTTCGTTATTATTATTGTATATATTGATGTTACTATAATATATTATATTAATATAATAATTTAAATTTAGATACATATACGATTAAGGCGATAGGTATCTAAAAATTTGACTTTATCACAGATTTGACGTATCAATAATATTATTACTTTCACTATAGATAGGTAGGTTACACGAGATTGAGTGTAACATAATACATATTAAATGAAAAAAAAAAATAATTCAACGACATAATAATAATAATAATATTATTATTGTTATCGTTATGCCATATTATTGTTAAACTATATGGTTCGCAACATGGTATTGTAGGAAAATTTGATCAGCCATACAAAATAACATAGTTTACATAATATTATATAGGTGGTATACCTACTACCTATGTACGTTTTGACGAAATATAATATTAAAGTTCATTATTGTTGTAGTTGTACTCGGACCGAACTATAATAATTATTATTAGAAACAATCGAGGAAAAAAATGCTAGGCACTTATAATATGACTTATCGATTGTTACATCATTCACGTAATGATAAAAATAAATAATAATATTATTTATCATTATAATTATTCATGTAGTCCATTCGACGTGTGTTTCATAATGTACCTACTACCTACCACTGCAGTGTTGTCAAACGTTTTTCGAATAGATTTTTTTTGAAAATTAAATTGACAACACGAAAACCTAGGAATATAACAATATACTATTATTACAATATTAGGTATATCATACGTCTTAAAAATTATTAATATTTAAATATTAATTATTGTTCTGCTCTATAAGTTTTAATTGTATGTACATTATATACATATAGTATTACATTGTTGTATTTTTCATTAAAACGATTTACATGAATTGGTTATAATTTACATATTAGACATATAAAATAAATATCTGTTATACCTACTTTAAAAATATATTAAATACGTTTATTTCATTATAATACCTAAATGAAGGGTCCAATGGAATTACCGGGCAAGTCCACTCTTTAATAAACTGTTCAGGATTATAAATTATAATTAATATGAAATAAAAAATATACCAAAAATGTTCATTGTATTACCAAGTGCAAGTAGTAGTATATCTCTATGTAGGTATATTTTCAAAATTTTTAATATTGTAGTGCTAGAATATTCTTTATTTAAGTATTGAACAATGTTATAATGGGCTTGCCCGGGTTTTTGTTAATAAACTATTCATTTTTTTTAAAAAAAAATACATATTTTGAAGCCAATAGTATTCATAATTTAAATTATAATTAGAATCAAATTACCTACACGATATTTTCGAACTTACACTGTTTATGCCAAGACTGAAATTTATTTTTATTATTTTACACCAAACTGTAGAGACTATTGTTTTGTTTACAAAAAACCGTGAAAAAGCGTTATTTCGTAAAAACGGACTTATCCGGATAATCGAATTATTGGAAGGAACCCTTCAAATACTAAACGAATTTATTAAATAACTTTTAGTATATTATTGATTTATAAATATACAACTTCGCGTCTTTAAATTCTATAGCTGAATCTCGAAATTTCATATGATATATTGTTTACCTAATTAAAAGGTCTTTAGAGCATATGTTTTTAAGTTCAATGTTTAAGATTGTTTTTCAATTTTCAATATTATTTATCATAAAAATTTTACGTTTTTTTCTGTAACTGTTTTGTTATTTTATTCCTTGAATAATTGAATCGAGTGAGATAAGAAATAAAACCATAATAAGTAAGTTGAATTTAATAAAAACCAAACGAATATTAAATGTCTTCTTGTTCCTGTTTTAAGCCTATGATATAGGATCAGGAATTAAAAAATATTTGAAATTTATTATACTAATGAACTATATTTACGTTTTTAAACTTTAGTATATTGCTTTTAATGATTGATTTTTTATAATTTATCATAAATTGATTGATTGTTAAATTACAAATATTTTAAATATTTAGGATTTTAAAAAACCTTATCGAACACATGAAATATTATAAACAATAAGAAAAACTAGATGAAATAATTACGTATTTCGAACTAAAAGTTCCTGACATATAATAATAAATTATTATTAAGTAAATTCTTGTACATTTTCGAATAGTGTAAATACATTTTAGATATATGTATAGAAATGAACACATTGATTTAATAACATCTTTTCAAGACACAATATTAATTTGTTAAAGTAGAACTTTTTGTTTCCGAGAAAAAAAACTATTGTCAAAAAGCAGAATGTTACCTACTTACTTTTATTCGTGTATAATACTATAATCAAAGGCTATAATACATTTAGGTTAATATTTTATAATTTCCTAAACAAGTGCTAGGAATATAATTCATTAGAGAAATGCTTAAAACGATAATATTATAATGTCTACTGCAGGTATTTGGGTGTGAAATACATTATACAAAGAATTGTATATTACATAAATGGACAATTAGATTAAAATACTGGAATAATCTAATAATCGTTGCAAAATATTTGAAAATATTTTTAATGATAGTCATCATGTTCTAAGTCATCTGAAAGAGCACATTTCCCCCCAATTTTGTAATAAAAAAGCATACATTGATGGAAAAAACCAATTAAAAAGAGCATAAACAATTTTTTATAATATATTTATAAGTAATTATGTACTTTTAAGTAGATATATATCTTATACAATTTGTTCATAGAGCATTAATCCCAGTTCTTTAAAATAATAGTTTAAAAGAGAACACTCGTATGGAAATACGATTACGAGTATTATTCGATGTTAATATTATTTAATTTTGATCCTCAAATCATAAATTTTCTGTATAGTGGTACGATATAATATATAATATTATAATGTTTAACAAGTTACCTATTTCATTATGTTGCTATACGTTGTAATTCGCGATAAAGTTCGTATTATATATTTGTGATAAAATAATAAACAAATTGACATATAGACTTTTTTTGAAAACAATGAAAACATCGTTTTCAAAAGTTGAAAAGGCTTAAATGCAATGTAAACAACTATTTTTAATGGACGACAGCTATACCTATATAAAACAAAAAACGATTAAAAATTGTTTGTATGAAAATTATATACAATTATTAAATATTGATAAAAGTGATATATTATTACAATTTATTGTTTCACTTTATGGATTCACTATTCAGGAATACTCTTTTTGAATGATTTTATGAGACAAACAATAAATTGGTGGTAATAATGGACATTATGCATTTGTACTCATTTGGGTTATGTCATTGTGGAAAATTATGTCTGCACTTTTAGGTTATGCAGTTTCAGGTAAATAAGTAGAACTGTGCTCTTTTTTAATGCGCCGCAAACCCTGTCATCACCAGGGATCGGACTATATACATTTTACAAAACTCTTGATGTAGTTTGTTTGTATTTATAATTTAATGTGGGTCCTGGTGTTTTACAAGGGTCGTAGTGACTCTTGACCTTTCCAAATAATAACGATTTGAAAAAAAAAACGTTCTACGGGGACCGACGACGATCGAATGGACTACGTATACTGCAGTGTGTGGAGAGACACAACGGGGAGGAATCTTCCCTTCAAAATGTACATTTCATTGATTTTTTTTTTTTTGTAATTTATAATATTATGCTTAAACGACCTTCTTTCCCAAAATAAAACCCGCGACGTATACAGAAATATATATTATGACGTTTGCGACGAATTTTCTGCTGCAGGGCGTTGCCGCGTCATCTGTGGGAAGGGGGTACGGACGCGCGAGCGCGTTATAAAAAATATGATATTTTTGTGTCTGCTCCCGAAGGTGCACGTTTCGTAACATTGGGCACGCAAGTGTAATCGTCAAGGCGAGGCTCAGGTCTTCCGCTTGACGCTTGCTTCGATCCGCACGTCCAGCGTGTTGACGGGACCGGTTCCCCCGGAAAGATTTATCATCGGGTCGTCGGGCCTCCTGCGGGAACGCAGCAACGGCACGTCGGCGGAGCACTCTTCCGGTATGGCCAACGTTACGTATGACCGGGACGGCTGCGTGGCCGGTAGGACGAGCGCGTTTGGACTCGGCGCCGGTACGGTCAGTAATGATTCGTTGTTGTTTCTGATCCGCACCGGTTCTCTGACGAAGTTGCCTCCGGAAAAAGGACTCGTCGTAACACCGGTGACCTCTGAATCGCATTTCAGGGGTGGTTTCAACGACGACAACGACGACGACTGCCAATCTGAAAATTGAAGTTGCAATTGTTGTCCGGCATCGGCGTTATCCGTCACCGGTCTCTGTGAACCGGAACTCCGGTCGCTGTCCCTTCGGGTGATCTAGGGATCGAAAAAAAGAAATGATAATCAGTTTCCAAAGACACGACGAACGATATTTTCTATCATTGTATTACAAAGCGTTTTTGATTTGATAATTTAGCGTGCAAAGCGTTCATCATTGTGAATTTTTTTTTGAAGTCGAGTTTAGAAATACGAGTATGTATACTTGTAACCTTTGTTGGACGTAAGCAATTTTTAATCTTGTCTAATTTTCAAAAAAATAACCATTATAAATAATATGTCCCAACGGTGTGGTATTTAGGATTTTCTTCAGAGAGGGGGAATATGGACCATTTTTGGAGGTACTAACATTTTATATAAACGTATTTTTTTTTTAGGCATCCAGTTCAATAAAAATTAAGAAAACATTCAATGTTTAACATTATGCATTGTATATATATTAGGATTACAAATTGCGAAATCACACTTATATGCCAGACCCAGATATCCCTATTTATTTAAACGATTTAACAGAAAACGTGATGTAATTCTAGATAATAATTTGGTTACTGAAATTCATTTGATGTTAAAATTAAAAATATCCTCATATTAGATGACAAATTCATTGAAATTAATAATTACCTATAGTATTATAGTATTAATATTATATAAATGGTTATATGATTGAAGCTAATAATAATTTTACTAAGATAAGTTCCCCTAAGGACTTAGCAAGAATCTGTAGTAGACAATACTTTTACACCGATGATTTTCAGTGATAAAAACATGTTTACGCAAAATTGTTGAAACGGGTTCTAAAGTGATTTTAGAGTTAAAATACCTATTATTAAATCAATAGAGGACAATATTTTAAAGTGAACTTTGTTTGGGATTTTTAATTTATTGCCTTGAAAAAATGTATTAAAGCCTAAAAATGTAAAAAAAAGCAACTTTTTAAAATTAAAATTGCTTATTTTAAATGAATTAATTAAAAACCAAAATAAGGTTCACACAAAAATGTTGTCCTTTATTTTTTCTACTGATAATAGATGTTTTTTACTCTAAAATTACTTGAAAACCTATTTTAACACTTACGTAAATATGTTGTTTTAAAATAAATATTGTGATTACACAACAATAAAGAATGGTAGATGCATGGAACCAATTTTAAATTACTTTATAATTATTATATTTTTACAAATTGTCTATACACAACCTTTTAAAAGACGAGTGTGTAACGTCCTCTTATGCAAGATAAATGGTAAAAGCCATTTAATAATTACCTAAAATTTGTTTGTTTTGACTCCAGATAAATTTAACAGAAAAATGAGAAAAATTATAATATAATATGTAATAGCTTTCTTATTTGTACTTTTGATTCTGCCCCTTTATATTCGATGCATGTCATATTTTATTACACTATTCAGGTTTAATTGGTAATCGTAATTTTCTTTCTAACATATTTTCTTCTCATTGTATATTCTGTTCTCATATTTTCGAGTCCTTCGAAATCATGGCCATCCCATTCAATAATTATTTTTTCTCTCTCCTCTGGCTTTTTTATATAATTTTTTTTGTTGAATACGTTTTATTTAAGTTTGGTTTTATTGTTATAAATTTAAAAATTTATTTTTAATTTCTTTTGTTATAGTAATTTTTGAGATAAATATTTTTTTTTAAATGAATTCTCTATATACTAATAATAATAAAACATGTAACATATAACATACCTATGTATATCGATATGTTACAATTTAATTTGTGTTATGCTATATGTATCTGTAAAATTATATTATTGGTTTGTTAAGTTTTGTTATTAGTATCTGTAAATATCGGGTAATTTTTTATTGTTAAGATTTATGAGTTTTTTTCAAATTAATAGTAAATATTCATAAAAAAAGAAAAGGCAAGGATGCATAATGTATCTTCCATATCTCTCCCTTTTCCTCGTCAATATGCCACTATTGTACCACAGAATCATGAAAAACTGGGACATTAAATTAATCAAAATTTTAAGGTTTTTTAATAATTATAAGACGTTCTAATTAAAATATTTTATAAATGGCTTTTGCTAGTTGCGAAGATTATTTAAGGTGGGAACTGCAATGACTAACATAAAATATTATAAAATCAAAAAACGTTGAAATAAAGGACGTTATGTATGATAAAGGAAGAATTTACTTTCAAAACTAGGTAGGTACATTATAAATTATTATCTATATAAATGAAAAGTTTTAATAACATCTAGAGAATATTTGTTTTCTACATGTAAGTGTTTCGAAATTTGTTCTTAGAATACTACTGTTGCAGGGTAATTGAAGTTGAAGGATATAGCTCTAATGAACATATATGTATAGAGATATAAAAAATAAGAATAGATTACATTTTAAACGAGTTGAGCTCTATATAGCTAGGCGATTACATTTTCGCTTGGACTGTTTGCATTTTTAAGTATTATTTTTGTTTGTAAGCAGTCTAAAGTTTGTAGTTTCTTTAATTTAAAATTTAACATTTTATCATCTCTTGTTAGTAATTTCAGATAACGCCACTACAGCTGACACTAGATGTTAGGATAAGCTCGTATATGAGAATTCACCCGGGCTTCTAACACGTCAGGCTATAAAGATACCAACAAATTAAATAATAAAAATCTAATTTCACTGTGTAAAATAAAATAAAAATTATAAATTACAGGTAGGTTATACTGTTATATGTCAAGCAATCTACTATTATTTTCTTATTTTACTTCAATGAGTTCAAGACTCAAGATAGTATTGTATAATACTATTGAAAGTTTGAAAAATGATTCTGAATAAACGATTGTATCTTATACTTACTAAATCTAATAAATCTAATTATCTTACTAAATCTAAGTTTAAGCTACAGCGTGCATAATATATATACTCGTAGTGTATTGCAGTAAGTAGTGTTTGTTTTAGACATTTTAAATATGGACAAAAAAAAGAATAATAAAAGAATAATCATAAATTATTTTTAAGAAATAACGTTAGAAATTATAATATTATAATATTATTAATTGGTATATAATAAGTTGTTGCAATAAATAATGAGTATTCACCAAAATTACTTTGGTACTGTATCTTAGTGCAGCATTGACCATAGCACTTTAATAACAGTTATCTAAGTTGAATTGAACTTATCGAGTACAAAAAGTACGTCAAATCGAAAATGTATTTAGAAAATTCTATAATAGTGCTTACGGAAAACTTGCGGTTCTTATTTTCAAAATGTGGTATCATGTATGTAGGCATCAGCGTCGGAGGAACAAGAATGTTCGATTCTTGAACTGTCTGACGTCTCCTCTGCGATGGCACGATCGTTGGTTCTGCTGATCGACCGCTCCAAGAATTGAAAGAAAACCGTCGTCCTTGGCCTGCTTCAGGAAAAATACAATCTATATTTTTTGTGCATTATTTATAACTAATGAGATCGGAGCGTAAATTTTCTCTCTCTATTAATCATGAACGTATTTTACTTTCAACATACTGAATGATATACTGATTTGATTAGGAATTTGAACAAAAAGTTCATCTAAAAATATATATGTCATGATTTTATTGAATTTTGTTTCATCTTCTTAAATTCTATCAGTATAAAAATCATCATACTCGATTTTTAAAAAGTTCAAGGCAAAAATATAGCAGTCATGACAAATCAAAACTCAAGACAAGCTAACTTCACAGTGAATTTAAATCTGTTTTGATAATCCTTTTTGCATTTGCAGAATAATTAGCTTAAAGAAGAATACGACCAAATTATTGTGTTACTCATTGAATGTGTGTTAGACAGAGCAAGGAGATTTATGTTCCAATCCTCATAAGGCTTAAACTTTATCGACTTTACTTTGATATAGAGGCGAAGGCGGTAGACTTTTAAACGTAAAGTCAGCGGGCAATGAGAACTCTTTACAAAGAGGATTTTGATTTGCGTATTCGTGGTCGAGTGCCATCTGAACCAATTGTTCTTCTTCCTCAGCGGCCATTTCTCTTTCTAATTGATCTTCCATATCCATCTCGTCCTCCATCTACGAACAAATTTAAATTAAATTTAAATTTATACTTCATTGTATTCATTGTTCATAGATTAAAAAAATAAAAAAAAAAGTAAATCTTATAGTATTAAATTAACTTATTGGTATACTATATTTTCTGAAACAACCATAAATAATCAATGAAATATTAAGGGAGTACAAGTTATGAAAAATATGAAAAATTAACCAAAAAGTTTATAAAAAAATATAAATAATATTTTGAATATATTGTAATTATAAAAATATTATAAAAAAATTTTCATTTTGTATATTATATTGTTAAATATAATTTCAGACTGTTTATCGTCAAAGGTGAAATTTGTTTTAAACTATTCAGATCTCATTTGGAATTTTAGATTCATACAGATATTTCGAAACAAATTAAAAAAGTTTGGCTAAAACTTTCCAAAACATATTATGTACGTAGTACCTACCTACTATTTCCCATAATATTATTGCTTCACGCTCAACCGCCTACGGGAATTATAGTACAAAGGTACAAGCAGAAATGCACCGTTCTGCTAAACTAAATAAATAAATTAACATTTATTTGGTGGTTGTATTCTTCATGATAATATTTACATGGTATAATTTTCATGATAATATATACTAATCAGTGTCAATAAATATATATCAATATATGTATTATGTTAAATACATAATACACGACTTAAACTCTTAATTTATTTAGCATTTATTAGATTCTGAGCAAAGCAATGGAATGTATTGATTTACAATGATGAAGTTTTTTAAAAAAAAATTTTCATCTGTACCCAAAAATTCTAGTTGAAGGAGGGATCTAAATTTTACATGCTTGTCCATTTTCCGGAAATAAATTAAATCTAGTTGGAACTTTAAAGTAGGGGCATCATTTGGGAGGGGTGGCAGGGTGTGCATTTTAATTTTAATTTTGCTTGTTTTTCGTTTTTAAAGAAGTATAGAAGTATTTTCGTAGTAGGGGAGACTGGTTAATAGTGAGATAACAAATGGTTTTTAGTTTTAACTTAGATGTTGGCGAAACTTAATTTCCAATTTTTTGGTATTATTTTATACAAGTACTAAGCTTTCAAAATATAATATATATAATTTATATAATAAATATAATTTTTTCAAATTGCATCAATATTTTTGGAAAAATTTTAATTAAAAAAAATAAAATAAAATTGTCTCATTGTGTACTTGTTGAGTACATAATAAGACTATGTATGGTACACATTGAGACATTATTTTATTTTTCTATAAAATATATTATTTTATTACTATTACTTACTTTATTACTTTTAAAAATAATTCCATACAAGTAATATAACTATTCTGTTATATAACTGAATCTATTTTTTAGTTTCATTGTGGACCATTTCAAAACCATACAAGAAAACATAATTTGAATAATAATACAACTTAAAACTTAAAACATAATTATGTAAATAATTGCCCGAGAACTTCGTTAAACTATATACTTGAAATTTTCAATTTTCAAATACCTACTTTTATCACTACACATTTTGGATTTAAAATTTTCAAAACAACTTTTGATAACACATATCACATAAACGTCTTTTATGCGGGAAATAATAAAAAAGAATCATTCAAACTTCGTTTGGAAATATCAGTTAATAAGACAAAATAATTGCGCGGAAAAAAGAAATCAGTTGATCATTCTGTAAGATTTATAACGATTTGTCTCATTGTGTACGTTGTCTTATTGTTAACTAGTCTCCCCTAAATAGGTAGTTAGGAAAAAAAAAGTCGATAACCTTTTTTTGCTTATTTACGTTTTTAAAGATGTATTTTCATAGCATTGGAATGAAAGATGGCCCGGTGAGTTGTTAAAAGTGGCTTGCCTAAAAGCTAGCACCCCCCCTCCAAATGAAATTATGCCCCTGCTTTAAAAAAATATAATTTATCGATTTTCCTCATAGTTTTTTTTAACGTGTAAGGAAAAACTACTGAAAAATTACATAAAAACAGTAAAACCACAATTTCGGAAAAATAGACTATTGTTATTTTTTTGTAATTTCGTTAATAATGAAAACTTAAAAAGAAGCCGGTCAGTACTCAATAGAGGATAGAAGCACTTCGTTCGTTGGGTAGGATACTGGTGGTGGATATATTGAATTTGAAAGCAATGATAAATCATTTCTTTCTAAAAATACGATTCTGAGCGAAGTTTCGGTGGAGTACTGACAATTATATTAATAATATATAATAATATGATAATATGATAATATTATATAATAATATAATGAACAAAAAAGTGAAAAAGTTACTCGGATGTACTTTGAAATCAAGTTCGACCACCAAATTCTGACTTCACCATTATTTTTTTGATCAAAAAATATAGATATTTAAAAAAAAAAAACATGATGCGAAATATTGAATTCTTCTATAAAGTAGAAAAGTTATACTTACTATGAATTAAATGTCTCAAAATTGAAAATTGTTATAAGTAGCCCAAAAATGAGTAAAAAATTTTTTTTTCTTTCATAATGTACTTATCTACATGCGTTTTTGGAGAAAATTTCAAGTTTATAGATTTATTATTTCTATCCAACACATTTCATACCAAAATAATACATATTTTTGAAAAAAATAGAATGGCTATTAAAAAATATTGTACCTACCGATTTTAAATTTATTTTTTTTACATAGCTAGAATGACGTAATTTTAATACTGTATTAAATTTTTAGGTCTTAAAAACTAAAATTAAGCCTATTATGCTTTAAATGTCTTAAATTTGCATATTGCTATAAATAGCCTAAAATTTTTGAAATAATAATAATAATAATAATAATTTGGTATTAATATTTTACGTACATACGTTTGTGGTAAAAATTTCATGCCACTAGCATCAAAATTTTCGGATTTTGAAGAATTTTATAATAAAAATCGAAAAATGACTTCTTTAAAGTACCAACTAGATGACATTTGCTACCAGAAACCGGGTAAACTTGTAAAGATCAGTGTACTCCTTCTAAGAGAATTTTTGGGTAGGTACAGATATAAAAAAAAAAAACGCATCGTAAAACTCGCTTCGCTCAGAATCTAAAATATTACAAGAGTTTTGACATTTTTACCAAAAATGTTTATAAATACAAAATAAACATATATTTTTGGGGAAAATGTTTTCTTCTACTTACAGAAAGTTTATATTTTGAGTTTTTGAAGTTATAAAAATTTAAAGGGTTAATTTTGGGCTTTATGACCTGAAAATTTAATACAAGGTTAATCGTTCACTACTCTATTGTCTAACTATATTTAAAGACCTCGAAAATCATTTGTTTAGATTTTTATTTTATAGTCATATACATTTATTGGATAATATTTATTATTTTAGTGTAAAATTACGACTAAATGAATACTTGACACATATTTTAGTCATTATATTGTAATTTATAAAGAAGACAAATTTTTAAGAAATTTAAATGTATATCAAATATGTATTTTAGTACTATATTAAAGCGATAAAACTTTTTTTGGGTTTTTCCAATTTATTTTGGGGTATTTACAAAAATATAGTTTGAGATTTTATTATTATGAAAGTGGTAATTTTAAGATTTTAAACTTATATATTTAATGCAAGGTTAAGTAAATGTTACTCGTTCATCCATAATTTATTTATTCATATATCCTGAATAGTTAATATAATAGTCTATAATTAACAGCAATAGTTATGTATACACCAAGCTTCACATAGAATTGTTTTATCCAAAGAAATGATTTATTATTACTTTAAAAGATAAAAGTATTCTGTCCATCAAGCTTCCTCCCCCTTTTGACTGAATTTCGTTGAAATTAATCATAATGTTAGGTATTATTTTATTTCATAACTTAATTAAAAGGTGATATTAAAAATTTCGATGTGCCATATGGACAATGAAATACTTTTGATTTAGATTTTGTAAATATATATATATATATTATATATATTTACTATACGAGTATTATTTGGAATAATATATTATTATTTTATAGACAATAACCAAAAGTGTATCGCAACAAAAAATAATACATTAGTTGACCATTTTTTATAACAACGAGAAAAGTTGTGACAAATAATCGATTATGGTATATGATTTACATTTAACTAGTTCATTAATTGATCAATTGATGGTTTTTATTCCTTAGGGCTCTCAGAGGTTGGAGTTTTGTTTTTAAAGAAAAATAAATACATAAATAAAAACGTGTCCAAAGTCCAAACTAAAATGAGTTATGTTCTTAAAAGTTTTATATCCCGATCGAATCAGGCTGTCCAAACTTGTATACCAATATAACGTCATTGTACCGTAGATAATTCTTGCTAAATTGTAATTTTTTTGTTTAAGTTTCTAGAATCTAATCATATATATATTATATAAATATAGAAGAAGGGGTATTTTCGGGTTTTCAATAAATGAGCGTTCCCGTTACAAAACTATGTAACTCCTATTCTGTAAAAATAATTAGTAAGGGTGCTCTCAAGATATTATAAAATAGTAGAAAAGCTCCGTCCCCTTGCGTACCCCCTCCATCCCACCCAATTCGAGTACTGAATATATGGGTACTAAAATTCAAGAACATTTTTTCATCCATTATCAGACATTTAGAAAAATCCATTTATGGTAATAATTTATGAATTATGACTCTATTTTCTTAAGTACTTTACATATTATCTAAAATTGTAAGGTTTCAAACAAGTTATACCTAGTAAAATAATGAACGCATCTTTATAATGCACCAGATCGCATTATTCAGCGTTGACTTATCAGTTTGATAAAAGTATAAATCGTTTTTTTTTATTTTACGGCTTAAAATGTTAATACTTTATACATATCAATGTACATATGTTCAGACATGGGCATTATTTAAAATACACTTTTTATTCGATTTTAACTTAAGACAAAAATACAATGTACTTATTTAGATATTTTCATTGCTTTTTAAAATCTATTTCATGGAATTGAGTATAATAATGAAATATAACTTTGCACAGTTAGTAGAGAAGTAAAAAAAAAAAGAAGAGGAAGTTGTGTATGGTATTTATTGATATAGAGAAGTTGTATGATAGGGTTCCTAGAGAAATATTGAAATTGGCATTTGAAGAAAGGGTTACCAAAAGTATAAATGTAATTGAGAATATGTATGAATGAGTAAGTACAAGAGTAACGAGTTTGTGTGGGGAAACTGAGAATTTTATTGTCAGAGTAGGAGTTCACCATGGTTCGGATTTAAGTCCTTATTTATTTCCTCTGTTAATGGACAAAATAACTAAGGACATACAAGATAAGGTAACATGGTGTATGCTATTTGTAAATGTGTAGATGATATAGTGTTGGTGGAGAGTCTTGAAGAGGTGAACGGTAGACTGGAAGAGTGGAGAGAAGCTCTCGAGGGGAAAGGATTAGTAGGGGTAAAACAGAATATATAGAGTATGATTCAGGAGAAAGATAAAACACAGAGCGAGTAGGGATACGCAAGTTATGAAGTTGTGTTGGATGTAGTAAGTGAGGTTGAGAGTTTTAAGTATTTAGGGTCTGTTTTACAGAATAATGGTGGTTTTGAGGAGGATATAAAACAGGATGAAGTATTGGTGGATGAAGTAGAGAGAAGCGTCAGGTATTTTGTGTGACAGGAGAATCAAAGGTGAAAAGGTAAATCTTATAAGATAGTAGTGCCAGGCCTGCTATGATGTATGGGTCGAAATATTGGGCAGTGGATAGAAAGATAGAACCGAGTATGAGCGTGGGAAAGATAAGTGGAGTGACTATAGAGGACAAAATAAAAAATTAATGTATATTAAGGGATAGTATAGGAGTAGTGTAAATAGTAGACAAAATGAGGGAGAATAGATTGAAATGGCTAGTTTATGTTTTAAGGAGAGACAAGACAAAAGTAGTAAGAGTAGTAAAGATAATATATGTTCAAGGAAATAAAATAAGATCAAAAACGAGGTAGGGGATGTAATAGAGATTGATATGGGATGGGTGGGTGACGGGTGTATGTGAAGAGGATATGGGAGATCGAGTTCTGTGGAAGTTGGGGATTAGGTGGCCGACACAAAATAGTTGGGAGAGAGGGCGAAAGAGAAGAAGAATAACAATAGAATATGACTCGCGTATTATAAATATTATAAATAGACCTCGAAAACATTGGCAAGCATTGAAAAAATTAACACATCTACCAAAAATAATTTAAACACTCCTATTAAAAGGCATGTGTTTGATTTAATGTTTACTGCCTCAACACTCGCTAATGTGTACGCTGTCAACAAGAAGATGCTAATTATTCTCGTTGGCTATCTCTGATATTTTTTGGTGTATATTCTATACTTATATTCTGGGGAATATTTGAATAAGTATATTAAATATATATATATATATATATTTTTTAAATTAAATAAGCTGTACTATTTTAGTTATTTGTATTACCTATATAAAAACGAATTAAAACATAGACGAATTGCAAAGTTTTGATAAAAATAACGAGTAAATTAAAAAAAAGATTATCTCTTATTTCAGTGTTTGTTCGGAATTTATTTTTACATTTTAAATTATTAATAAATAGATAAATATTTATATATTATTTTGTATTTGGTCGAAAAAACTCGGTATATAGCTCACCCCTGTCACGCGTCAGTGAATAATATTGTTATGCTTTTGCCACATTACCTGTTTGTGAGACTCTTCGAGATGTTTCATGAGCACGGCCACAACCACGTTGACCAACACGAATTGCGCCATCAACACGAATATGACGAAAAACATAGGAGCTATGCCGGAGGCCACACAACAGTTTTTCACACAATCTGCCGAGTCGTCGCAGTCTTCGCGAAGGGCGTCTTTCATGATGCCGTTCCAATTGTCACCGGTGGCCACCCGGAACAGTGTAAGGAACGCCATGCCGAAGTTTCCGAAGTGTGCGTGTTCACCCAGGCCTTGGCACGTATGTTCATCACTGCACTCTGTGAACAAGTAAACGCACGTACGGTTCAACACGGTTATGAATTATAGGAATAATTTGTAAAATATTTTGGGAAAATGAAACGATATCAAGCGGACACAAGGCTGTCTGGGGGAAAAATTGTCAAATACATTAGATTGAGTTATACAAAAATATGACAAAATTTGTGCATCATGTCTTTAGGAAATTCGAATCGACGTTGTATACAGATTTGTTCGAGATTTTACAATTAACCTCCCCTCCACGACTTCCAAAGTGAACTCATCAAGTCAATTTTAAGTACTGTTTATCGTTTTCAAATTCATTTCGAGTTTAATACCCAAAAATTTAAATTTGTACATACTGTTTAAACACCGTTCTGGCATAATCATGGTAAAAATTCCAAACGATTTGTAGTGGAATTTACATTTTTGTGTCGAAATTCGCATGACTAAGGAACTTGAATCGACTTCCGATTTATTTAACAAAAGTTCCACATACTTTTATTATGTTGATAAAATTCACACCATTCCGTATTTTACAATTTACCGATATCCTTGACCTCTCTGAGGTCTATCTGGTCTATTCCTAAGTTATAGAATATTTTTAAAATTGATTTTAAATTTTTGGTTTCTTTGCAAAATTTAGAATAGGTTGAAAAACTTTAAAATTGAGTTTTTATTGTGAGTTAATTACTATAGCTGATATCAATGGTGGCAAGAAGTTCATTTTTACTTAAATTACCGAAGTCTAAAAGGCCCTATCCAATATTAACTTTAAGAATTATATACCCCACTTGCCAAATCTCACTTCAATCGGTTTTTATATAGTATCTATAGGCCCGTTCAGAGTTATTTTGTGGTCCGGGCATGCAAGTGAGATCCTCTTTTTTATAAACATTTTATTTTGGAATTTAAAATCTACATTAGGGTTATCTTTATTTTTATATCTGAGATTATTTTTCAGAAATATTTTAGATAGTAGGTTCCCCTTCGATTTGTTAAGTCATCTGATAAAGTAAAATAGGCAAAATTTGGAAGATTTTTACTCGACTCCTTTCCGTGCTTCAAAGGGGTTGAAATTATATTTTTTAGGGGTGAATTTTCCTTTTTTTGTGTGTTTAACTAAAATTATATATACGTATTATTCTAAAACATAGTATTCTTTATAGAAAGTTTTCTTAATTATGTTTCTTACATTAAACCATATTTTAACACATAAAGAAACACATTGAAAATATTGGTCTTTACAAACTTCATGTATTAAAAAGTGGTGTTTTCTGAATTCACTTAATTTTATATTATAAATTATTTGAATATTATATAAAGAAATTGTATGTTAAATAAGGCGAAGAGGTTGATTTAACAATAACCTATCTTGTAAACAATTCAAAATAGTATACATAATATTTAAGAGCATGTACAATACAATTAAAAATAGTTTAATGCAAAAATAAAATATATCTATAGAAATTACGTAATTCACTTTTTGTAATTTTTCAGTTAATCCAGTTATCTATAATAGGTTTTTTATGGTTTTCTAATAAAAACGATTTTAATTTTTAACCTTCCAAGGAGGTTATAAATCGAATTATATAAAAACATAATATTTGCCTTCCCAACGAAAAAAAAAAAAATGTCTAGCTATACGTTGTGGTTTTAGATTATTTTTATCAATTTTTTAACATTTATTTTAAACAAAAAATTTATATTTCCCTATAATAGTTTTTATAGTTCTTGAATCACTTTTCATCAATTTATTTTTTATTTCTTAAAACGGGATCCCAATTATCTGGGTGTTCTCTGAAAATATACCTGGATATATATATATATATATATATATTACGATTTTCCTTATTCGGCTACGTCACTTCATTAAAAAATAAAATCAGTTATAAAGGTAAATAATTGGAATGATTTTTGTTAACTTGGTAATTGGTGAATATGGATTCGGTGAATTGGAATTTGGTGAGCCGGAAATAGTATTGGGTATCATCTATATAATTTATCTAGATAGTTTTTACTTATCTTTTATCTTATCTAGATAAATAATGACAAGTTATCGAAACTTTTTTTTAACTTTACGTATTATTTTATGTATTTATTATTATTGTAAATAAAAATTAAATACTCATCCTCAGTACCCACTGATTCACTGATCACATACTTAATTCATTTTTATATCACGTCATTCAAATTACTTCCTTTCCCATCGGCATTTGCTTCTAGTTTTAATTTTTAAATATAAATATTTCTCAAGATTATATCAATGAAATATAACTTTTTTTATGAATAATTATTCACCGAAATACAAAATCCACCACTATTACCACTCCCTTGTATCTAATCTTGAATTTAATAGGTATTCTTTAAATTTATTGTTAGTGGTTTTCAAAAGGATTTAATTTAAGGTGTCTTTTAGGAATTATTTCCGTTTAAAAATTATTTTTATATATTTTTAATTACCACATTGGTACTATAGTTATTCTACGGGCTTACCAAGTCTTCCAAACAATTCCACTCCCAACGCTGCGAATATGAAAAATAATAGGAAAAACAGAAGTCCTAAATTTCCCACCTGTGGTAATGCTTGCATTACAGTATCCAAAAGAGCTCGTATCCCTTTAGCCATTTTCAGCAACTTTAAAACTGAAAAAATAAAACAACAATATGTATCAATAGTTGGTATAATATTATTAATAATTATTCGGGAAAAATATAATAATATTATTTTCTAATAAATACAATATGTGCTGTGGTTTTGAGTAGTATTGCGTTTAGTATTGTTCATAGGCTTTTCTAGAGACTTTTTCGAATTCATATTATTAATTATTATTTTAAAATACATGCATATACATAAAAAAATTTGGAATAAATTTAAACGATGAATTTGTTGTTTGGTAGCCCAAAAAACCGATGTTTTCATTAATTTTAATGTATAAACGGTGTTTGTACATAGGTTTAAAGATAAGTCGGCAAAATAAACTACCTATATTTATAGATACCCGTTGTGAGTAAAACGAACGGCTCGAGCTGCGCCCACTATATTTGTACCTATATATATATATATATATATATAATATATATGTATAATATATACCCCACTGCACCCCGAGGATTTGTATTGTCGAAAATCGGCGAAAAACAATGTCCGAACGTTCCGTATTCCTCGTGCCCTAAACCAAATTAGTTTATTCGTTAAAACCTATCGTTGTTCATATAATATAATGTTATATGTATATTACGAACACCGCCGTTTGCGCGGTTTATGCGAATTTATAGGTTCGGCAGATACGATTTCCGTTTATAATTGCCAAAGTCGTACAATAATAATGTTCGTGTTAATGTTGTTTATTTTCAAAACGAAAATATGTCCTAACACACGTAAACGCAAAACGCCCATAATACTCGTATTATTGTAATACACGTGCATTAAGTACCTACATAAAACGTTTCTCCGGCATACACACGTTTAATAATATTGCGGTCGTCCGTACGGTCAAGTTTACTAATTGGTTATGTATAATATAAATGTGTATACATTTGCATTTAATTATACATATGCATATATAGACAAATATACACACACATATGCGGATTGCGATAGGTTCGTTGTGTGTTCGAGGTGTAAAATAAACGTCATAAAATAGCCAAAAAACCGTCGTATGGCCATCTGTGACCTACGCCATTCTGCGATTTCGGTCCGATAACACTCATTTAGTATTTTCGTTATTGGAAAATTTCCTTTTGAAAACAGTCACGTTTTCGTTTATTTTATCGTGACGACGAATGGTCAGGCTACGACAAAATATATAATATCTCTGGCTCAAATAGCGCAGAGTTGGGCAAAAATTATTTAAGATAAAAGATAATTTATTTAGATGATTAATTTATTCGTTGGTCTCGAACACATTTTTATTAGCAAATAATTTTTTCGTTAGTTAGTCAAATTTTTTTTAGTGATTTTCATTGTGGGCTTTGAATATATATTTGTTTTTTAAATTCAAACAATAATAATAATTTTATTAAAATTATATTGTATTTTAATTAAAATTAAATTTGTTTAAGTTTTACGTACCTCTAGCGATCCGCATTACTCTCATCACTCGGATGATGGTTGGATTTATCGGTATGATTTTTGATTCGACTTCTTCCAAAGTAATACCTACTATGGACAGTATGACGATGCCAATATCCAGTAAATTCCATCTAAGAAAATAAGAATAAAAAACCATAATAAACTATTACCATCGTATCAATCACCAGAGCTGGGTATGATTTCAAATTAATTGATTAAAAAATTATAGCCACGATTTTCGTTGTTTAAAATCATGCTGCTAAGATTTAGATTAAAATTTTTTTTTACATTGGCATAGAATTTATTAATATTGGTGGCGTCAGGTCTCTGATGCAAACCAGCTATAATTACCAATCCTATTCATCTTTGGCTTATCCAAGAACTTTTTTTAAGTCTCAAATATGTTAAGTGGCATGTTCATTTTGGAAAAAATACAAAGTAAGACTAAAGATAAATGATAAAATCACTTAAAGGATTTAGTACCTACTATTTATTTAAAAAAATGTTGTTTCACAAATTAATATGAAATACATGATATATTGTTGTTAAAATTTCAATATTTTAAATGATTGATAATGAGGATTTTGAAACTTAGTTTTGAGATTTTGAAGTGAAATTTCTTGTGAATTTGACAAGCTCTGAAGTCAATTATATGTAGTAAAGGAAATTGAAATTTTATAAATATTATGTTCCTATAACTACATTATATATGTGTTACGTACTTATCTGCGACGTACAGCTGAAGTCCTAGAGCTAACATTTTCATCACGCACTCTAATATGAACACTGCGGTGAAAAAATAATTAAATATTTTCAATGCATAAGTCAACGCCTGTAAACAAAAAAAATAAAAATATAATATACGAATACAGTCATTACTTTATTTTACCAAGTACATACATATTCTTTACGAATACATGCATTGAGAGTGAAAAAAAAATATGTATATAGGTCGACATTTAATTATTATGTGTGAACATGTGGTTGTATACAGGATATGTCCTCACATCACGACTTCAAAATTATAAAATAGCAAATAAAGATTTAAAAATTGTAATATAGTAAATATAGTAAAAATATGTGGAAATTAATATATAGGTAATATGTAGTACATATTATTAAACAAATAAAAATAAATTATTTAAAATGTTTAAATTACATAAAATTTCAAGACACTTTTCTAACTCATACTCCCGACAACACTATGACTGTCTTCTTAGACGTTTTTCATTACTTAATTGTATCATTTGTTCCAAAAATAACCATCCGATCTTTTACTTTCCCTTTATGGTTTAGCCGCATGAACGCAAGGACGTAGAATTTTTAAAGCTAGCGCTCATGCTAAACTTAAATTCATTCACTTTCTATCTGACTATAAGAATTTTTCCTTCCTTCCTGCCCGATTTAAGTTTCTCTCTAAACAGTGTTACCGTAACTTTATGACCCGTTCGAGTTTTCTTTTTTATGTAACTCTTGTTATTCTTGGAACTGTTCGTAAGAACTGATCTTCTCCTTATATCTACCGAATAATATACATATCGCTCAATGGTGTACCTAGTTTTAGTTTTTATGATACTGCTAACATATTTTTCTTCTGTTTTCTCCCAACTTTTTAATGCCCCTCATACTTCTTCTAGTCAATTTAATAATTCTTTCTATCACCTTGTAATGCACATTTTTTGATCGATGATGTTCACCATAGCGTTTTTGTTTTTCGCAACATCAAGTCAGTGGTACCTGATGATATCCAAGGTGACTTTTTGTATAAACTTAAAACCGTACTCGCTGAATGTATACTATTTAGGTGTTCAGTCGATTCTGGAATTTTTCCGTCTGTTTTAAAACTTTTCTATTAAACCTATTCATAAGTCTGGTGATCCAACAGATGTCACAAATTACCATCCTTTATAGATACTTGTATTGAATTCAGTTCACCCTTCGATTAACCATATTATTGTTGATGAGCAGTACTATAGTTTTTACCCGGGTAAATCAACGATTATTTGTAATCTTGTTCTTCACTTATATATATATATATATTCGATTCTTTTGGTGAAAACTTCCAGGTTGATGTGATCTACACTGACTTCTCTAAGGCTCACAGAATTAGACACGTTATAGGTATTGGACAACTTCTTCTCTCTTGGCTATGTTCTTACCTAGTATATAGGGAGCATAGATTAATGTTCATTCTATTACGTCTGATAATTTTACATTTACTTCTGGCATATCTGGAGATGCTGTGCTGTCTCCATTACTGTTCGTTTTATTTGTAAACTCAGCTGCACCTCTCCAACATGTTAAATTGTTAATATTTGCCATTGGCATGAAGGTTTTTCTTCATATTCAATTTATTTTTGACTGTAAACTACTTCAACTTCTAGTAGTTTGGAGATAATCATTGAGTTTTTTTTATTAATATTATATAAGTGCTCGATTATGATTTTTTGTCACCACAGTATTCCTATCTAATAGATATACCTATTATGTTAATAATGTTCCTTTGAAAATTGCAACCTAGTGATTCAGTTAAGGACTTGGGTTTTACTCTTACACGGACTCTATCCCCTATTAAACATATTTAAGATATTTGTTGTAAAGAATTAAATCTATTTGGATTCATTATTCGTATATCAATATTTTATGTTCCATAGTTTGCCCTATTCTTGAGTAAACATTGTTGAAAGGGTTAAAAAAAAATTCCTGCACCATGTGTATATAAATTCTTTATACTTCATCCCCCTAATGACTACTCTCTTATCCAACGTATTATTTTGTATTTATTTCCTTGAAAAGTCTTGTTAATCGTACAGGCACTTCAAAAATCTCTCATTTATTATCAACCTTCTCTCTTCTAAGTTCGACTGTCCCAAATTATTATCTCTTGTGTCTTTTAATGTCATGCCCCGTCATACTTGTTCTTCAGTTCCTTTTTATATACATTTCTCTTTATAAAAATTATCTTCTAAATTATCCAATTATTCGTCTCACGTGGATTGTAAATACTTACTTTTTTTTTCTCCTTCATATTGGCCAGTTTTAGTTTCTATATTAATTATATACCTATAGTTGTACTATTAAAATAACTTCTAATATTATTATTAATACTTGTATTTTGTCTTGTAACTGGTACTCTGCCTTTTTTTATTTTATTTATATATTTTTGTTTTACCATTAACCTATTGTATTGGGTTCATCCCGCGATGTCAATAAAATTACTAAAATAATTTTATTAATGTATTTAATAGAATAATTAATTATTAAAAAAAAAACAATTGTATTTTTCATGTTTTTTTACATCGTATAGTATTAAAAATAGAGAAAAATGTAATAATAAATATTATGTTAAAATAATTATGTAAATTTATATTTGTAAACTTTCTTTTATGGAGGGTTTCGACTTTTGAGGGTCAATTACTGAAGATAAAACGAGAACCATTATTTTTTTCCAAATATAATTTAGATTATTTTTTTTTAATGAATTGTTGAAAAATATAGATTTTTATAAACATTTTTAAATGTTGTCAGGTTTTGTTTCAAAATATATTTTCAAAAAATTTATGATTTTCAATATATACGATCATAAAAACCTTTTAAAAAAAATATAAATCTACCAGATAATTTAAATTTATTCTATATTACTATTACTCTTTTATATATATTTTTCTATTTTAAATATATAATATATATATACGAGAAAATTGTAACAACATGAAATAAAAATCGTTTTGTTTATTCATAGAGACAAAAACCCCATGACGTATAATATTATACGAGAGATCCAATAACAGTAGTAGATTTCAAACTTACTTTAGGCATCATATAAAATTCTAGTGCCATCGTGACCACGTTGAGGCCAATAACGGCTGCAATTGCCAAATCGAAATATTTGGATGTTACTACACTGTGCACCAAAAGCCTGGAACTGCTGTAGTTTCTATAATACGGTGGTTCGTGCATTTCTAATAAAAATGTATAAATATAAAATTTATGTTTAGGTTTTATTCTTGTGAAATTTTTTTGAAACTTACTTCTCCGTTTTTTTTCCATTTGCTTGGCCCGTTTGGCCAGTCGTCGTACTCGTTCTTCTTTTTCTTGTTCTTCGCGGCATCGGTGGAAATTTTCCACTACCACGCCCACGAACATGTTAAGCACGAAAAACCCGACTAGCAGAATGAACGATATGAAGTACAGCAGTCGCCATTCCGAATAGTTTTCGATCGGCTGAGTGGAAAACGATAATTTAAAAGTAAAATTATAATCAGACTGTAAAAAAAAAAACCGATAAGGATACCTGTTGATCAACTCCTACAGCATCTAGTCCCGTGTACATGATATTCACCCATCCGTCTCTGGATGATAGTACGAACAAAGACATTAACGCCTTGCCCAGATCATCGAAATTATATTTTTGGTTGACCCATGAGTTTTTCTTGTCAGCCAGGCATTCCGTTTTGTCACGCACGTGTTTTATATTCGGTCCCTCGCAGTGAAAAAACGTTCCTTTGAAAAGCTACGAAGAAACAAACAAAAAGATTGATTTATATTTTACAAATATTTTTTTTTCAATTACATTTTTATTTGATATCGATTTTGAGTTACTATACGAACGTGTAGAAATTTGTCGATCTCGGGTAAAATATTATAAAGTATAAATACGAGTAGATGATTGATGATATGAACATTATAATAAAATGTTATATACAAAATAGGCCAGTAGTGGCTCGTTTTAAGGGGCACAGGCGCACGTGCAACGCCTAAAATTTCAGTAAATTAGCATGATTTTATATATACAATTATTATTTATTTATCACTGTTTTACTAATTGTCGTGCCCGTAAATATTATTAATGTACATATTATCACACATCACACCGCTGTATTATTGGTTTGGTTACCTTTCTACCTCAATGGTGGTGTGGAAACGTACGTACTCGTATTATTATTATATAGGTAGGTACTCGTAATTTGTAAAGGTAAAAATTAGATGTCATAAACCGTAAATACGGCTACTTGTACATAACAAAAAAAATACAAGTACAACGTTTTAGCAGAAAATTTTCTCTTCCACAATTTTTGTTTGAAACTTTTTATCGTACGACCAATATACATCGAGATATTTTACAATATTTACAATAAACTAATATTTAATAGGAAAACAAAATATAGGTTCATATATCAAAAGCCGTAAAAACGTTTAAATAGTTGTTTAAATATACTATTCTATAGATAATTTTGTCCTCTTCAATTTTAGTTCTTGCAGTTTTTATCGTACGACTAATAAATACCGAGATATTCACTCAAAGGCTATTTTTTATAATCAAAAAACCATATTTTTCAAAAAATGGACGTTTTTAAAATCATATACCGCGAGAACGGTTACTCGTACACGAAATATGTTAATTACCTTTTTTGTAGATAATTATCTCCTCTACCAATTGTGTAAAAGATATTTTGTCGCGCAACCCATAGAAGGCGAGATAATTGCAAAAAAGCGATTTTGTGAACCTTTAACCTCGAATAACCTCTGAAGCAAGCGGGATATCGATGGGGACTTTTTACACAATATTCATAATGGTCTAATAAAGGTGTGTGTCAAAATTCAACTTGATTCGAGTATTTCCGAAATACACCTATTTTTCGTCGAATTTAACTGCACAGAAAAAAAAAATCCAAAAATTGAAATGTCTCCAAAAGCACTAAAATGGCCGAAATGAGAAAATTCCTTCCCCGTACGTCAAATATTTGGGTATTGATATGACGATGACGTTCCCATAAAAAAGTTGCAAAAAATAATATTCGCTGCGATTCAAAGGCAAATTATGTATTATTTTTCGTGTTTTGAAATCTCCTTTAAAAACGGCCTTATTAAAAGCCGTGTACCGCGATTACGGTTACTCATACATAAACAATACATTTTTTTTATAGAGAATTTTATTTTATACATTTTTTACTTGATACTTTTTATCGTGGGACCAATAAATAGCGATATATCCACTCAAAGGCCATTTTTTTTTTTTTTTTTGGAAAGAGACGTTTTTAGCCATGTTCTGCGAAAACAGTTGCTTGAGCACAATACAAATAGCCTTTTCGTCCAATTTTGGTGTACATAACTATAGAGTACAACTTCTGAGCAACTCAAAAATACTTTTAAAAGAGTCTATTGATGTATTTCCAATAAGTGACGGGTAAAAACAAAAAAAAAAATAATTTTTCTGCAAAGAGGGTGTTTTGAAGCACTTTTTCTACACTAATCTTTACATTTGAACAAAAATATGTAATTATAAAACTTATAGACAATTAAATGGTGAATAATTTTTATTCAAAACTTTTTAACGTAAGTATAATATTTGTTGAGTTTTTTTAGAAAAAACCAGATTTTGGAGGGATAATCCCTCCCGCCATCAATTCAAAAAGGGGGACAGATTTTTTTTTTATTAGAGTATATCTTTAGAAAATTTTACCGCTCAATACTTGACCTTTTTAAAAAAAAAAAATTTTCCTAAAATAATTAATGAGTGGAATTTTTGATCTCGTATTTGTATGTATTTTTTATGGGATGAAATATCAAAAGTCGTAAAATGGTTCAAAACGGTTGTTTCTGCATAAAAAATACATTATTTTATAGGAAATTTCTTCCTCTACCGTTTTTTTTCTGAAACTTTTTATCGCACGACGAATAGAAATTAAGATATCTATGAAAAGGCTTTTTTTTGGGGGGGAAAAATCAAAATTTTCGAAAAATGGTCATTTGGCAAGTCCTATACCGCAAAAACGGTCACTAGTACACGAAAAATGCATTTAATCTTTTTTATAGATTTATAATTATCTGTTTTATTAGTTTCATTTGAAATTTTTGTCGTACGACCAATAGAAAACGTGATATTCACTCAAAGGTCATTTTTGCGATCTTTGACCTCGAATAACTTTTGAAGCGAGCGGGCTACTAATGGGGACTTTTTAGACAATGTTTATAACGGTCTAATAAAGGTGTGTGCCAAAATTCAGCTGGGTATGAATTTTTCCGAGCTGAGGCCTATTTTGTGTCTAATTTGACTGGACTAATAAGGTAAATTGAATTATGTTTTATATGAATGTAGGTGTATTCTTAATAAAATGAATGACATCACGTTTGTTATTACAGTAGTAGAGTACCTACCTATTATATTAACATTTTAGAAAAAACAACATAATATAATATTGTTAATATATTTGTTATTAATCTTTAGTATTTTTTGGTTGTTCACCACCAGGCACTCACGAGCCGCTACTGAAATAGGCAAATGTCATAGATACATTTTGATTAACTTTAGGTATGTAATTATAAACTTAATATATTAGTTTGTTTACGAAGATAATATAAATGCCAAAAAATTTAAAAAACAAGTTGGGAAAAACATATTCTTTAAGCATGTTAGATTTCCAGTTTTCTATACGTTATAGAAAAAATACGTACGATATAAATCGACTAGGCTATTATGGGATAACCATCGGCTGTAAAGTCAAAAGTAAACTATGAAAATTGTGGTAACTATGGTAAATATAGATGTAACGGAATATATAAGGACTCTAAATTTCGTATAGAAACATAAAATTAAATGTAGTATTATGCTACGCGTCTTCATTATCTAAAATGCCATTGTTTTAATATGAAATTCATTGTTAAAAATAAAGCTTTATTTTAATTGTTATAAACCCAACAATAAATTAACGAATTTGTATTAAGTAAATTTAAGAGGATTCTATACTATCGTTTTTCAATGGGTGAAATATACTTCCAGATAACTGATGAGTAAGATATGAAACGGAATAGTTTTATTGCACAATAATCTCTACAGAAAATGAAATATCGTTAGATTATTTAAATGTTTCAATATAAAAATATGTATAGAAATTTTATATTATATTATTAATAACAATATACTATAATACTCATATAAAAGAACATTTCCAAAATATTTGAAGTCTTATTACCTGACTTCTAATAACTTTATCAAAAACTATCCATATAAATATTTTTTAAAGAGACACTATAACATTAAAATCATTTGGTTTCTTAAAAAGGTGCATCTACTCATTACTTATTATCATGCAATAATAAATAATGTTATCGACATAAGACTGATTTTAAAATAAGTTTTGAAATTTACGAGTATTTAAATATATTTCAATCGTTAGATTTTCATTTTTTTTAACATTTCTATAAAATTTACTATATTATATAAAGCCCTTTAACCCGAGAGTATAGTATCTTAAGGGGATTGAAAGTGGGAATTGTCTGTCTCTCTCTATCATACACGTAACATAGCAATTTAGACCATTTCTATTTCCAACGTACCGATGGATCTAGTGATGCAATAAGGATTATAAAAATTGATCTGAATTTGTCCTAATGTTTACTTTAGATCGGTTTTCCCACAATTTTCCTTTTTTCTCCTAAGTCTGTCTAAAATTAAGTTAATATATTCGGACATATAAAAATTAACATTTTAAATTTTTGTGAAAATTAAGGGGAAAAAAATAGAAAAGTGGGAAAGTCGTTCTAAAGTAGATTTGACGACAAATTCAGATTAGTTTTCAGAACCCTTATCGCATTACTAGGGCAATCGGTATGCTGGAAATGGGATTTAGTATTTCAAATACAGTAGCCGTAATTATTTTACAAGTGCCTGTGCGTGCGAACACACCACTATTATTATGCCAAACGTATTTACACACACTAAAGACCAAATACCACTCATACAAACACACTACGTAACATGAATAATTCAAATAATTGCCAATACACCAATACACAACCCCTCAATAAATGACAGCTTCCAATCCCCTTAGACAAAATTTTAAATTATATTAATTAGTTTCAACGTTTTCCTTTTAGTACATCATTTTAATAATCATTTATAGAAAAAATTTAATTAGACTTCTAGGATAAAAATTAACTCCAAAACAAAAAGTTATTAAAATCAATTTTTCGGAAAATACAATTATTTTAATCTTACACTTTAAAGTTATATAGATACTTGTAATTTATGAAATCCAGTGAAAATTATACTCTTTATTTCTTTGGTTCTCAGTGATTTGAATAACTATAAAAAATATTTCGTATTAATAGTAAATGATGACATTTATTATTATATTATTATTATTTAAAGTACATAGAATTCAAACGAAATTCGATATGTAATTTATTATTATTGATCTGCAGATTTGATCTGCCGAAAAGAATATAATATTATTAAACAGGTTCAGTGGTACAATTAAAAATTCGTTTGGTATTTTCCAAAATTAATATTTCCTCAGCTTTGAGAGTTTGTGATGAATGTATTTGGACTTTGGAATCGTCATATAATTTTTATAAATATTGTAGCTGTAATAGTAGGCAGATTAAAAAACAAGCTCTGGGTTTTATGATTTGTTTCCCTGTTCCCCTCATCAATAATTATTTCACTGAACATGTAAATATAAATTTTTACTTTTATGATTTAATACCATGTATTATGTAGTTTTTCAATTATGCAAAATTGTTTTGTGTACCGGGAAACTCGGAATAAATAAATTGCACAAAATACTCATAAGTCATTATGTCAACTTTACCGAGTTTTTGTTTGTGCTTGTTTCGACGTAATATTTGAATCTGACCATCTATTATTAATTAATAGATTATACAGTAACACAATATAGGTTTACATAATATAATATATTATGAGTGCATGCTACACACGTATATAAGCTAGTACTCTATTATTAGTTGATGTTGGAATTCATTAAAGCATTATGTTGAGTTGAGGTACATAATATATCGTATATACCTAACTATTAAGACGTAACCACATGCAAACAATGTTGCTCTGAGTGGAACGAGAGTATACTTAACGTCCGATTTGATTTAATGGGTCTAACATGAAGTTAATTGAAATGGTTGTAAAGTTATACATCAGATTCTCGTGTTTATTGAACTATTTGTGAACTATTTTATTTACTATTATGCAGTATGTGATATACCATAATTTAATATCTTGACCTTATACTATAGTAAATAAACTTCAAAGTAGTACTACAATATACTCTATAATAACATCATTATACTCACTTGAACTCCTAGAATACCAAAAATTATGAAAAAAGTGCAACAAATCAATACAATGTTGCCTATTGGCCTCAGCGATGATAGCAGCGTCTGTACGACCAGTTTAAGACCTGGAGCCCTGTTGATAACCCTCAACGGCCTCAACGATCGTAACAGTCTAAATACCTGCAATCGGAATAAAACAACGATATATTATAATATTTTAATATGCAATGGTGTAACGAAATACATTCAAAAACTAAAATATACGAAGGTAGTAAAACTTCGTTATAACGCTAAAGAGTTGATGGAAAGTAGCGTTAAGAGATAAAAAATATTGTACGCGCGAATACTAGAAATAAACAATATTGCATGAAATGTTGTAAAAATAAAATAGTTTAATTATATAAGTATCTACTAATATTCTATAAAAATATGAACTAAAATAATAAATATAATATAATTTAGGCACAATTAATGACATAAAAAATTGTTTGTTTCGATGTAGCTATATTTTTAAATGTTTCTATTTCTTTATTAATATTTGGGGTCGCATTTTTCAAGTAATATAAAAAGTTTTCACAATCAACATTTTGAGAAACACTTACTTAAAGTTTTTAATGTTATATAATCATTTACCTCTATATTTTGTATACAATTATATAACAAATTACTATATGATTCCAAAATAGGAACCTAAAAAAAGTCCAATACCCTCGAATACATAACTGAATTCTTTCTATTTGTATGAATATTATATAATATAAAAAACAATTATAATGTTAAGAAAACTAAATAAAAAGTATTTTCTCATTATTTTTCAGTGCATATTTTAACATTTTAAAGGCATAAAAATCCCAGTTTACTTACCCTTAGTATTCCGAATATTTTTGGGCTACTTTCAGAGATTAATGACATGAGCAAATCAATGATGGACACTATCACGAGCAACCCGTCCATAATGTTCCAACCAGACTTGAAATACGGTTCCGTGCCATAGAACATGCCAGCGGCCACGACCTTTATGTAACGTAATAAATATAGTTAAATGGGAAGAATACAATCAAAGGATTCTCTACAATAATTAGACAAGTTAAAATAGAAAATTACTTTTGGACTGTTTTGAACGTTGTCGGAGTATAAATTAAAAGTATTTCTAATTTTTGTTTATCGAGTAAATGGACTTGTCAACATCTTGTTTTTGAGAACAAATGAGTCCGATTAATATTGCCATGTTAATTAAATGGTAAAATTGAATTTTAAATTAAAATAAACATAAAAGGCGTATTAAATAATTATTAATTTAGTTTGAAAATTTCATAAACATAATACATTTTGTAGCCGGTAGACTTAAATATAAATGTATATTTGAAAAAATGTATTTTTTTACCATTGTTATTTCATTTTTCCTTTTTCTCGAAAAATTGTAAAAAAATATTGGTCTTGTCTGATTGTTGCAGTCAATCCTTTTAATTGGATTGTTGTGTTCGGCAATTGAACAAATAGTAATTTTAGAAAAAAGGGAATTTTACTTTGACAAACATCTCGAGTGCAAACACTACGGTGAAAACATAATTGGCAGTGCCCAAAAACATTCTCTCAGTGCTGATCGGCGGTATGTTTGGTCGCTCCATGGCCAACGTGATGCAATTCAGCGCGATGAATGTAAGTACCAAGTTGTCGAACCATTTTCGCTTGATGAAGTTTCCACACGATCGTCTGAAACTTGATTTCACAAATAGGCCAGCCGTCAGTTGCAGATATACAATAATGTTTTATATTATTATCGTCTAGTGACGACTAGCGGGATTTGCACAATAAGGAATTGCACGAATCATTTTGTGAAATATTTATAGGTATATTGGGTATTGTTGAAAGAATGTTTTTAATAAACACTAGGAATGTATTATATTTTAGTTATTAGATATTATTAGCATTAAATTTTTTTTATATATATATATATAAAAAAAAAAATAAAAATCAAGTTATGTTTATATTATAATGGAATATATAATAACCAGTTGTGTTCCGAAACATCTGAGGATTGATGAGCTGGTTGTGCGAATGTTGACCACTGTAATCGAAATTAAGAATTACTAAGTACGCGTATTCTTAATTAATCGGTTGAATTAAGAAAAAATTATTAGATAAATAGTCAACATTGTTATTTAATATAATTGAGTTTACAAATCGATACAAAATTATTATTTTTAATCAGTTGATGAAAAACGAATATTTAAATTTTTTCAATTAATCAATTATTTTCGATTAGTTGATTGTTTTTTTCCTACCACTAGTAGATCAAAGTGTTAATTATTTTGCGTAGTTTTTCAGTGTTATGAATAAGCTGTTATAATTTTTAATATTTTTGAATACATATTATGGAAATTATTCACTAAGTACGTTCTTAATTTCTACGATAATCAATTCTAATATACCTACACGTTTAATAAATATAAGCACGTGGATCGTAATATATTTTAGTCTTATATACGTAAATATAAAGATTTTCAAGTCTTATACTATAAAATAATAAAATTAAAACCAATTAAAAGATATAACATCATAATATTGTATTTAATAAGATGTTCATTTTTAGGAGTATAATTTGTTAATAATTTATTATTTGTAACTTATTAGTTTTCGATTATAATACAGAAAACATTGATAAAAAAAATTTTATATGGATCGAAAAATAAAAGTTATTAAAAAGCTTACAATATATTGGGTATTAAAGTATAACAAATAAGTAACTTTTTGAACTGATTTTTAAATTTTGCAGACAAGTATCTCCTAGATTTATAGCGAAAGAAAATTGTAAGTAATTGTTAGCCTAGTGAAAAGGTGCAAGAATTTAAAAAATCAAATTGTTACAAGTATTATATAATATTTCGCTAAACTTTATTTTGTTGAGCTTTAATATATTAAGCTAACTATTAATTATATTATGTTTATGACAGTTATATAATGTAAAAATAGGTTTTTTTCGAAAATAATTTAAAAACATTGCGAGTATAGAAAATAAAAATTATCTGCAACACAATTTCTCAAGATTTTTAAGAGGATGCTATCATGCGTTTTAATTAAAATATTTCTAAGAATAATTTATCTTTTAGCTATCGTAGATAATAGAATATGATAGACGAGAGTATTTACTACAAATGAGATATTTTAGTTAAAATAATTAAAACATTTTTTTTTTTTCAATTTGAAGTTTATTAATCACAAATTGTAGATGTTTAAATATACTTATCGAACAAAAACTTTATTCTCGGTCTTATTTTAGGTTATTATCTTTTACTTTTTGACTTATTAATATTAAATTTTATTGTTTTATATTTTAAGTAATATAGGTATATTATGAGTGCCTATAAAATTTTAAATATTTATTTTATATCAAATAAGATTTCAGTTTTAAAATCATTCATCTCAAATCAACGGATATGATATAAAATGTATATTGCTAAATACTACATAAGTTTAGATACTAAGTACACCTTGTTAAATACATTATTACATCGATGTAGAAAAGTTTTAGCTAAGCCAGCTTTAAACTAAATATATAAATTACCTTGCTATGTTATATGAACACTTAATGATTGATATAAATTGTCTGATAATACACTAATATATTTAAAGGTATTGAGTAATTTTCTATTACATTTTTAATAAATGTGTGGATTTTTTTTTATATATCTATTAGATATATATTCAATCATAAGTTTGTTATGTATCTGTTACTATTGCCCCAACAAAAGTAATTAGTTTGTTGTACTCATTTTATCGATGAAATTAATTTACTTGAAGATCTAATATATGGTAGGTACATATATTTATATATTTATAACATAATTGTGTTTTTTTTTTATAAGTTTAGTATATCAGATGTTGAATACATTTAAGGAATCTTTTAACCCAAGGCAATTATATAATATAGTTAATATAAAACGATCCATTAAAGCATGAATTTATAATGTATGCCTTTAAAAATGATGGATGTTTACATAGGTAAGTATATATATATATATATATTGCAAGACATTTATATATAGTATTCCTTAATGTTCTATAAAGACCATTTATTTTAGTTAAACATCTAATAGGACATTCAGTTTAGTGTGTTATAAGTATTAAACCACGGGTAATTATATTTATGTAAGAATAGATATATCATATTATGTACTATGTTTCTTTTTATATAGTTTGTACAATATTGAATACATTAAAGGAATATTGCTATCTCCAATCATGGAAATTCTATTTAACATAAAACGTTTAATTACTTATAAATGTATACCTAATGTATACCGTTCTATAAAATATATACCTACCTATGTTTGCAAATTATAGTATTCGCCAATTTTTAAATTTACTATGTACCTAATATTCGATATTTTATGATTATAATTTCAATTTTTTTTTTGACTATGTCATGTGATTGTTTAATTATGTTACTATTGTATATATGATTTTTATATACAACAATTAAATCAATGAGTTCTTACAATAGTTTGTTACCTAGTTTTTTGTTACACAAATGGGCACTAAACTTTAAATAAAATATACTAAATGTATGTTTGAAAGTAACAGTTATGTACTTAAATTAAATTAAGCTATTCTAAATAAATATTATATTTTATAGTATAGAGAAGGTTATACTAATAAAAATGTTTTCTACGATTACTCTTTTGATATAATGTTAAACATACCGAACAACATCATTAGTATTAATAGTTATGTATAGTACACCGAAGCTACGCTCAGAATCGTTTATTTCGAATGCAATGATTTATCATTGTATTCAAATGCAATACATTCACCAAGAGTATCCCATCCGATAAGCGAAGTGCTTCCACCCCTACTGACATCCGATGAGCGAAGTGCACTCTTTTTAATATTTTAATTTTCATTAATCAAAAAAATTCTTAAAAATCGCCTACACAGAATTTCTTAAAAATATATGGTATTCCATTCTTCAAGTGTCCTCTTAATTTTTTCATTCAAATCAGTAGCTTAAACGTAAATAATAAATTATTGAAAACATTATAGTTCAATTTAACGTTAGTTTTTTTTTTTACTAAATTAGTAGAGAAACAGGAATACAACTCAAATGCATGTATACGTCGTGTATAAAATTCACTTAATATTAAATTCACGTAATGCTTAAAATCGAGAATTTCACACAAAATGTTTGTTGAATTTTATATTATATAGTTAAACTGACAATTATTTCAGTAGGTAATACTGTTTGTGTGAAAATCCCTCCCACCCCGAGAGGGAGCCAATTCAGGAAAATTAATCGCTAAATATTTAATGATATTTTTTATTGACGAGTCGTAAAATTATTATTATTTTAACGTAAATTAGTGGTCAATAATGCAGGATGTTCTATATGCAATATAGAATAGGGGAATTAACGAAAACCCATTTCCTTTAGTTTATACTTTGTGGGATGTACGAAGGAAGTAGCCACCGAATGTATTATATAGTAGAGTATCAGTAAAATGCTGTTTCGTGTTTAAATGCAATAATCGAATATTTATGATAAACAAAAACAACAAATAATAATAACTGCTATCGACAGGTAATTATTGTCATATTATTTTATTTTGATAATTTTTGAACAAATCTTAGAAATTACAGAAATGCAAATAATTGATGTTGTATATCGAGGTGCATTGATATGAGAGGCGTATACGTGCGTGGGCAATATCCCCATATAATGAATTCTTATGCATTATGACGTAGTTGATGCTTATATAACTGACATAAAGGTGGGAATTTTGTTTCGTTGTTATTTTGGCTAGATAATATAGGCGTGTACATAATATATTATACATAGACCTTCATGGCTGTGGATACACAAATCAAAATTACTCACCTACACAGCCAATTACATTTACGTCCATCACTAGAAAATTTATATTTTGATAATTCATACAACAAAATATAATGACCAAAAGTATAAATAAAAAATATACCTAGCATATACTAATGTAAAACTAAAAAATTATTGCCATTAGAAAGCTAATAAATTTAAAGGCAGGCGGGGAGTCATTTGTAAAGAGGACTGTGGTAAAATAAAAAATAAAAAATATCATAGAAGCCCCGTTATAGCTTATCACTACATACAATCGCCAATTACGTAATAATGTTTGTACTACATTGGCAATTATGCACTTATCAGTTATTACTACATTAATCGAAGTGTAGAATGGATTCTTTCATGGTTTGAAGTTTGAACACGTCAGGACAGTTTGTTTCTAAAATTTTCTGTCCCCTTAGAGTTTGCTGGCGTTGTCCTACTATAGGATAAAATTTAGTCCAATCCAAATTCAATATATTTTAGTCGAAACCCTACTATAGGTTTAGGCAATGTAGTAGTTATATACAAAAACAGTTATATATTACAATTTAAGTAAATAGAAGTATAGAATGCAAAATAATAGTAAAAAAAGGACATTTTCTAAGGGAACAAATACTCTGTTACAAAAATGGAGACATTTTCCGTTTTGAACCCTATTTTCTATTCAGCTACAATAGACAAAAGGGACCCAAGTATAAACATTCAGGTATGAGTATATAGGAAAATTCGATATTTTCGGGATATTAAGGATTATATTCAGTGATCGTCGCGTGCGCGCATGCGTGATTCCAATATGTATAGTTTCCGGTCTTACGGATGTTCCGGCGGAAATATGTATAGCGAGTACTCTACTCGGTCCTTGAGCCAACCCTTCTCTTCCAAAAAATAGAACAGCTTGCGGACTTCTGTCTTAGCCGTGCCGGAATCGGCATCACAGTCGCAACATGGTTCGGAGGCCTTGTCGTCCGTGGCGGTCTTGCACTCCTCCGATTCGCACGGCTGACAGCAGTTGTACTGACAACTGGCTAAAACATAATCGACTGTGCTCTGTGAAAAACAAAAATAAAAACACCATGAGATTAAAATGAAAATGCAATAAATCGGTTACGAGAAATTTCACAATAGTTATTTATAAAAAAAAAAAAAAAAATGACAGTACGAGTACATAGGTTTTAAGTAGAAACTTAATTAAAATAAAAATACAGTTGATACTAGAATTAAGAAATATTACTACGATATCTGGTGATAACTGATAACTAGGGCTCGGAAGTTGTAGAATCTAAAATGGACAAAACATGCATGAAAATATGCACAAATAAAATCTAAAATATGCAAAAAAAAAAAATTATTTATACACCAATATTTTCTTTGAATTTTCAATTTCAAATGATTGATGATAATTTGATAGAAGATTTTTATATCGCGAAAAGCTTCTTTCAATATCAGTGTATATCATCGGAACATATTTGTAGAACTTTAAGTTGTCCTTATCAACTCTTTTGGCAGTCTTGTTTAAAAATAAGATAAGATTAAATACATACCATACCTTTGTCGTTAAGTTAATTACCGAGACTCTAAAGCATCGATGACAATAAATATCTTCGTTTGATAATTGAATATAAAATACATAGTTAATAAAATAAAAACATCAATTTTTTAAAAAAATATTCAATATACAAAAAATTTATGAAAATTGACGAAATATGCACATTTTTCATAAAACTAAAGAAATATGCAAAAATATGCATTTTAAGTTTTCGTTTCCTAATTCATCGTTATATAGAATGGATTTCTAGATGGGTCTGCTATAAATCGAAAACATATAGAAAAATATGCAAGTCCTACAACTTCCGAACCCTATTGATAACTATAGATTTCTATAATGCACAGTTAGATAAATAATTCAGAATATATGTAAAATGAATTGTATACTTTAAACATTATTTTAATATAAAACACTCATTATTTGGGAAATTTAAAATTTTGGAAACTTTTAATATTACTATTCTATATAAATATTTTCAGCCTTTCCTAAATGTATCCTAATTAACCATAATCTTTTTATTTTTAAATGGCAACTCTTATTTTTAATTTCAGAAACGTATTTAGATATTTTAAAATTAATTTTAGCGTTTAAAATTTTCATTTAGTAAATGCCTTTTGAGCTATAAGTACTCAAAGTTAGATGCTTATAAGAAAGAGTACGTATTTTTTTTAAATCGGTAGCTATATATTTATTACGTACTAAATATAATAATATTACACAGTATAGTGTATTTATTATTTCATTTCCTTAATATATACATATGTATTTTTGCTATCCCGGTACCTATGCAAGACATAAAATAATTTTAGTTCATATTTATAATGTATTTTTAATTTTGCGGCCCACTTAAAACGCGTTTCCTGTGAAAATTCCTCCCCTCAGCCCTCCTAATTATGCCACCGACCCTATAATTATATTATATGTAAAATGTTCACATGGCACGTAATGTTCAATGTATTGTGTACAAGCAATTTATTACATGATATTAGATGATTGTACTCGTATTGATAATTATTATTAAATAATTAATTATAATTACATTTTAATTATATACCTATTGGTAGCTATTAATCTTAAGAATGATGAATTTTTTTTTACAAACATGTTACATTAAGTGCTTATACATCTCAAACGGCTTTTACTAAATAAAGATTATAACCACTAAAATTAATTAAAATTATATCTGACTACATTTATAAAATTAAAATTAGTGGTTGGTATTTTTAAATCAAAAGTTGATAGTTAATTAGGGTACACTGGAAAAGGTGAAAATTATAAGACTACTAAAATATTCAAAAGTATAGTAGTATTAAAAGTTTCTAAAAATAAAATTGTCCAAAATGTAAATACTTTTCAAATAATGAGCTTTTATGTTAAATAAATCAGCTTGTATATAAACATTTTAGATAATTACCAGAAGTATTTTAGCGTTGCTAAAAAATCAATAGGTTTAAATTGCATATTATTATTTTTATATAAATTATATATATATATATATATATAATGAAATACTGCTGAATTTATTTATATACTTATATATTCCGTATTTGTGTTTATTTGCCAACAAAAAAATCATGACATAAGGCTTCATCCGACGACATGAGTTTATTATTTTGTACTAATAGGCACTCTTTGTATTATAGATGGACGTCAGTATTTGGTCAACAATGTATCTCAATCCTTTATAAAACTCAGTATTATAGGACTTGACCCCAATTTTGTATACTCGTATACATAATGTTCTATAAATAAATACTATAAAACTGAATTCTATATACGTTTTATTTTATATAAAATCGAGTATAATGGAGAATTTTATTATAATAGAGGATATAATAAGAGCATGTGGGAAATCGAGTTAAGTGGGAAGTGTAGGACTAGGGTGGCCGATCTTAAATAGTTGTGAGAGAAGGTGAAGGCGAAGGAAAAAAAAGTATATACCATATATTATATAAAATGTTGAACATAAAAAACCTTTATCAGACTTAACAATATATTATAACTCTAATTCACTTGGGCACTTCCATAATTTTTTGGGATTTTTTTTACAATAATTGTTTTAAAAATACCATTTTTAAAATAAATATTAGGTTTATGAAAGCATATTTTAGAATAAAAATTCGCAGTATACATTTTTGTAAAAATTATATATGAACGTTTATTTTAACTATTATTTAATGCGCTATGCTTAAAATGTAAGAAAAATATGCAGTTTTCTAAAGAAAAGAAAATAGCTGAGGTAGGCATTTTTTGAAAATTTTTTTATGGAGTGGGTATTTTTTATTCAATCGCCCTTAAATTATTTTTATATAGGTTATAAGCATACTCAAATAAAGTTAAAAAGTATAATTCAAGAAAAGTTAGTTTTAGAAAATAGTCCCTTATAGACTTAGACCACTCTAATATATATATATATATATATTATGTATTATATATAGGTACACGTATATCATGTTTGGCTTAATATACGCTTGATATTAGCTTTCATATACGTTCGTACCCTCTTGAAAACTTGTCTGTAATTGCACACTCTGATGTAATATAGTAAGTAAGTACCTAAAATTTTAATAATACTTTAATACCTATATAATTTAATACGTACGAATCATTTAAGTCTAATGAGCCGCCAACATTATTAAGGGCGTATTGGTCAAGGTTTCTAGAATTCCGAAGGTCCTTCAAACCACTATGAAACGTTCCTTTCCACCTAACCGACATAATTAAACTAGCAATTTAATTGTATCAGATGGTATTACGTATATAGTATAGGATATCACGAATAATTCGATTCCGATCGATAGATCGACCGACGCACGCTGATATATTATATGTACGTATGGATAAAATATTTGGATAGAATTATTAAATCGAGTAATGACCAAACTATTATTATTTATATTTCGAGTTCGGAATTCATTAGAACTTGGTATTTGTAGTGTACAAACAATTAGCTACGCATATACACGTTCGAACTTAACTTTTTTTCATGAGTAAATATTATAAACAATACGAGCATCTTTATATTGCAACGGAAATAATTAAAAACGATAAATCTATATGAAATAAATGCCATTATGAAACTTAAATTAAAATGTTGTTATGCTTATGAATAAATTATACATTTAGTAAAAGAGAAATGCCAGCGGCACCAAAATAATTACATTTATTTTAAACATCATGAGTTATTTTTTTCAAGTTTTTTGAGCCAATAGTTTTTAGATCTATATTAATATTGGTAAATTATAATTACTTTTTATTTACTTTAATAGTTTAACAATAAAACTATAAAAGGATAACCTTTCTAAGTATTTGTAGTATATTCTATTGGCTAAGTTATATGTATCCAATTATATATATATATATATTTATGTAATATATCAAGTCCGAATAGGTGAATAAACGTTGATTGTATGATTATTTTGATTTTTGGAAAATTAAGCATACATTTTAATTTTAGGACAATATTGTTTTACTAAAATAGAATAAATAAAATGCATAAATTAAACTCATAACATTTGTAATATTATCGTCGATTGGAATTAATAATAATAAATAATACGAGTAATGAGTATTGGTACAAGTATAGGTACTATAGAAATATGTATAAGTTCTATTTATTTATAATTAATTTTTTGTTTAATAATATTATAGTGTTATAAATTTTTTTTTTTAATAAACTGAGATTATTATAGTGAAATTGATAAAAGACAATTCGTTCTTTAAAATTAAAATTAATATTTTAACATGTTTTGTTTTACACATTATTTTGTCATAATTATAATCATGGGAAAGAATTATGGTGAAATTCTTCAAATCATGTCAGAAATTAATTGAGCATATAAAAAATTATTGTCTTTGATTTTTTTTTTGATTGAAACAGTCTAGCTCTCCAGAATCTTTTAGAAATCATAATATAATATATTTACGCTATTTAAAACAATGACTGCAGCTGTTTTTTCCCATTAAATAAAAAGTTTGTAAATAAAAGTATTATTGATGAAAAGTTTATATGGGGCTAAAAAAAATCGGTTTAAACTTTAAATTGATATTTTCTGTAAGATGAATACAATTTATAATGCCACAAATAGTCTATTCAACGAATAAAAAAAAAAATTCAAAGCCCAAAGGAAAATACAAAAAATATAGAATAGAAATAATTTTTATCATAGGTATTGTATGTTGCCTATTTGATAACTACATGGCAGTTTGAAATATACAATTGTTGATTTAAAACATTTTATCTTTTATATTACCTTTTATATTTAAAAGTAATTATGATATTTTTAAGAACAATTAAATCCGATATAATGTTCGATATACTCGTAAATGATACTTTTTACTATATTCGAAACTATAAACACAAAACCAAACTTTAAACGAATTTAGATATACTTGTATGCAATATAATTTTGCATTTTTTTTACTATTGAAAGTATAATTTATATTTAATTTAAAATGCATTAATAATTGATAGATAAAATTAAAACACTTAAAACACTGTTTACATTTCATATTTCATATTTTCGTGAATGTCAAAATGTATTCAAATATTTAACGATTTCCTTAAAATTGAAAATAATTCTCAATTATTACATTCACATAATAATAAATAATAATAATAATTATAAATATTATAATACTATTACGTTGTCCGTAACTTGTTTCTATAATTTCCTAAACAATACTAGAATATGCGTTCTTAAGTCCTGAAGCTATTAAAAATAATCAATATTTTAAAGTGGTTTTGAACAACAATAAAAATAATAATTAAAGTTCATTGTTATAATGGAATAATATTATAATCTTAACGATATTTTTTATTATATCTCATAAAAAATATGATTTGTTTACTATTAAAAAAAAAACAACAACAAATAATTATTAATAAACATTATATTGTTAATATTTTATGTTAATTATCTAAATTAGAGGTAATATAATTATTTATTACTCTTTAGAGTCATAAATCATCAATTTTGGAAAAAGTACTTTTTATATTTATTATTTATATATGAATATACTTTTTATACCCATTTATTATATTTTTATGAGATATATTTAGGGATTGGAATGGACTAATTCGTATTATTATTGAATGTATTACAAAAATCAAAACGTTCTAAATGTATACTAATCATGTAATAAAAAATTATTAAAAACCCAAAAACATCTAATTTATGAATAATTATATTTATTAAGGAACAAAAAGTTCCATTCCATTTAAACATTGCACTTTTATTGTTTTAATAATAATAAAACCATTTGCAAAATAATTCAAAAGTCTATTATTAGTCTATATTAATAACTATTTAGAAACAAACTACTATAATTAGGTTTATAATGAAAAAAAAAATACTGAGATTCAGAACATTTAATCCATTAGACTATTTTGATTCTAAATCACAAATACCTAAATAAAGTAAATTTAAATAATAATTTACCTAAGTAAATTATTATTTTTACGATTTTAGTTTCATTTACTAGCCTCATATTTTACTTTTTAGATTCTGAGCGTAGCGAGGGAGCTAGTCGTTTTACAATATTTATTTATTTTCTGTTAACAAATTTATTACCAGAAGGAGTGCTCCGATCTTTACAAGCTTACATGGTTTCCTGTACCTAGCAAATTTCATCTAGTTGGTACTTTAAAGAGGTGATTTTTTGATTTTCTCAAAAGTTTTTTTATTGAGTAAGGAAAATCTACCAAAAAATGATGAAAAAACGGCAAAAATACGATTTCGTCAAATCCAGATTTTTCATTTCTTCGGAATTTCATAAGATCATATTTATTTCTACATTTGATCACTGATGTAATGTTAAAAATAGGTAGGTACTGAGTATATAACTAATATTTAGAGTTATGAATACTATACCGAAGCTACGCTCAGAATCGTTTTATTGAATGCAATGATTTATCATTGTTTTCAAATACATACATCCACTAAGAGTACCTATCCTGCCCAGTAGTGAAGTCCACCTTTTTTTAATATTGTAGTTAAATAGATAAACTGATAAATTTGTTGAGAAATAAGGTATCTATATTAGAGCATTATAAATTCTTTTTTGAAACTTTGTTAATACTAAGTTAGAATCTTTTGGTTCTGAGTCTGCATTATGTAAAATATACTTCATGGATATACTTACAGCATTAAATATATTACCTGTTGTAGAGACGATTGTGGCCTTTCGACAGTGTTATATTCGGATAACATGTTGTTAGTTGTTAGGAAATTTGAAGATGGATTCTTTGAAACGCCTCCGTTGCATTGAGAGTGATCTTGTCCACCACTATACACGCGAATTAAAAATTAAGATGGAATTTTAGAATTAAAATTTGTATTTTACAAGATAATTTTCATACCCAGTATTTCCTAAATTACTATTGTTGTTTAATACCAGAATCCCTTGGTCATCATTTTCACATTCCATATTACTAAACTTTGACTTTCGTCTTAACGAGGGTCTAGAGATTTTCCACGAATATCGCCTTTGAAGTTTTTCACCATTTTCTCCACTGTAAACAATTTATTTTGTTTTTTGAACTAAAATAAGTATCTCGTTTTTTTTTTTATTCAGTACATCCACAGCCATTATTACACATATTATATACCAATACATATCAAAAATGGTACATACATATATTTATAGTTTATTAACACAAGTATATAGTGACGGAAGTATATACTTATAATAATAGGTATATGTTGTGGCTTGAAAGGGTATATAATAATTGCATCATCCCTCACCAACATCCACGCGTCGGAAATAAATATTTTCACGGTCACTACGCCGCGTCGCGGTTAGATTAGGTTACCAAACCTAACCTAACCACCGGTCGGCTCCACACGTGCACATATTTTTCTTATTTTTCATAATTAAACATAACGTGATTGATGTATCGAAAAAACAAATGTGCCGGTGTGAACTAGGACTTATTTGTCCAGCCAAGGTTTCTCTTATAGCTGATTCCAGCGCTATATTAAAAAGGGCTGGTGACAAGGCATCTCCCTGTCTTAAGCCTGTCCTTACCTCAGTTATCATTATATTGGAAAATTTTCGTTACTATTTATTTTAGTTACCCTTATCCAGTACCGGATTTATAATTAAGGGGCCCAATAAAAAACAGGAAATATGCAAAAAAAAAAAAAGAAGTATAATTTTTGTAAGATTTTCCAAAATATCTCGAGAAATAATCTACTTTTAAAATGGTAGAGACTCCCATCTGACGAGGGCTATCTGAGATCATGTACCTGTTGGCCCTCCTAAATCTGGCCGTGACTTTCACCCATGTGAAAGGATCTTGACTATAGTTTTCAGTATACACCCACATGTATTTACACACACTCTACCAACATACTAGCACTCACTGGTCTTGATCGGGGAACCCGTCAACACTAAGATTGTGTAGCCTCGGTCCGTCTAACATTTTTATTTACTTTCTGAAATATGATGAAAAGTAACTTTAACTAAAAGATAAAATGGTTTAAAATCTGAAAAAAAAAACAATTACGGAAGTTTGATATAATAATAAGTGTTATACAAAAATATTACTGAATAAAAACGAATAATACTATGTCCACAAGTAAATATATTGATTAGAACCTTGAAATATCTGAGGTATTCGGTAATTAAAAAAAAATATATATATTTATATACATTTTATTTCTCAAATACTCCTAAATTTAATTTACTTCAAGACGTTTACAATGTTTCAAAGGATAGAAGTTCTGTATTATCTATTGTTTTTGAAACGTAACTCTCTGGACCATTTATAATAAAAAATCGCCCTTTGTGTAAAAGACCACTAAAGGAGTAGAAAAAAAGTAGAGGTACTGCAGAGTGGGGTACCCAAGGATAAACTTTTCAGTTTTAAATAATATTTCAAAGATAAAAACCTAAAAATGTAACTCATTTATGTTCGAATATTATAATAACAACTATAATTAATTACATTCTACTGTAGATAGTACTATAGAACAACAGAGCGCAATAATTTAAAATTTCATAAAAGTTATAAAAATTAAACCCATGCCAAAATTAACTTTTACGTATTATTTGTTTGGTTTTTAAATAAATATATTTTTTCAAACGTGACATACATTAATAATAATTAATAATAAAAGTTAAAGTTAAATGATTAAATTAAATAATAAATGTTAAATTATAATTACCTAGAAGTAACGTCTTCAGGTATGGTTTCAAAACTTTGATTTACTACTAACTTTTGTGGGCTTGATATTTGTGGAGTTCTGTTGTTTATTTTAGAAAATTTTGAAACGCTCTGCAAGCTATTTGTTGAAGAACGCTGTAATAAACATACATCTTGTTAAACAAATAAAATGTCATACAGTTAAAGTTTGTAGATATTTTTTCTTTTTATATTTAAAAAGTTTGTTTAATAAAGTCTATATACTCCTATAAATAATAACTCTAAAAATGCAGACAAACCATGATTGATTATATATTATTATTTATAAACTAATAAGGTTAATTGACAAATTTTCACTAATCTTAAATTTAAACATTTCTCAGTTATGTAAAATATAATAATTTTTAGGTTTATTAAATTGAAAATTAATGCCTATATTTCTTTTTATAAAATAAACATTATGATTATTAATATTTCACTTTATAAAATAAATTTAGTTATGAATATTGGTAAGAATCTTTAGGCTCTCTTCTCTTATCCGGTTTGATCTAAATGTATTTGGTTATCTACTTTAAAATCAATTTATTTTTCATAATCGAACTCATAAATTATCTTATTAATAAACTACTTTTATTTACTATGACTTCTTATTTTTAATCACATTAATTTAAATAATAAAATTCTTATTTATAAAATTATTTTCAGCTCAAACCTTTGTGGACATACGAAATTAAATTCTGGAGATCAGTTGAGCTCATAAACATAAATGCAATTTAAACCTCCTAGTTATTTTGTTTTCATAAAATTATTAAAACAATGATCCACGAAAAAAAAAAAAAAAAAATTAAACAGTTTTTTATTCTATTAGTATAAAGTGTCGTCAAATTATATATATTTTTATAAATGGTTTCATTTAAACTTTCCTATCTATCACAGTCTTCTTTTTTCTAAATTGTCCCAGGTGACCCTGATATATGTTTAAAACGTAAATGGTGTCGTGGCCCATTAGTCGACTAAAACTAACTTATCTGCGTCATGAAGTTTAATCAATGAACAGTTTTTTTTTTTACTCAAGTCAGTTGTCATAGTCTCATTTTTTATAACAAATACTTATTGTATAAATAATTTATAAATATTTTATGTAGTGATATTAATTTTATACATAATGTCTTATTATTACTAATGTTATTTTAAAGCTTAATTGAATAATTTGCATAGTATTAAAAATGAATGCAAGTTAGTTTTATTATATTAAAAATTTATTTAAACAATGATAATGCATTTATGTTATACGAATTTGTGAGTAATGAATATTTTCTAAAACTTTTTTTTATCGAGTATCTTAAGTAATAAGTATTTATAGAGTTAAAAATTAGTATTGTAGTTGACCTTACAATATGAAATAATAGAAAAAATTCAATGATTTTAATATTTTGGTGTTGAGTTACTTGTAGAATTATTTATATATATAAATAAATACCCAGTTTCTACAAAATAATTTGTTTTTATTTAACAAATACGTATTTCGAAAACAATGTTCTCATCTTCAGTGTTAAACAACTACTGTACAACAGTAGAAACTGGGTATTTATTTATATATATAAAATTCAATGAAAAAGTTTTTATACTTAAATCAATTATACTTAAAAATTAATTATTATATACTGTTTGAATTTAATAGATTTTTAATAAAATAAAATAAAATAAAATAAAATAAAATAATACAGTATCCTAATACGGAGTATATAATAATATGACATAACTAATTAAATGGTTATTAATATTAACCTATTATTTTATTATAAAATATATGCATTTACTTTACTTTATTTTTAAATCTACCCGATATTTGTAAATATTTTTGATTATAATATCTAAATGTACGTTTTTATTTTATATCAAATGGATCCGTTGGATCACTAAATATAAATATAGATAATTTTACAAACCACTGAACAATCAATTGAATCAATCGAATATCCGCTTCCATTCCTGTCAAGCGGCAAAAATGTATATGGCGTAAGCGACTGAAACCGTCGAAAATCCCTTGATTCGTATGCGGCGTTTGGCGAGTCCTGAGGTGTGGCTGCCGTATGAGTAATTATTGGAGGGACGATTACTAATGAAGTATCTAGATAATTAAAACAATTTGTTATTAAAAAAAAATTCATTGCTTATCGCAAACAGTTAAGACAAAAGACAAAATAGTTTTATAAAACTTAGAGGTAATGATGAATAAGAATGTAAAAAGGATTTCACTAATTATATGATCTAAACAAAAGTTAAAGCATCAAATCAAAAGTATTATTATATTTTTTGTGAATTTTAAATTAAAAAGTTGATACGTTTTATTATTGACAACGGGGTACTATTTTCTATATATAACGTACATTATTATACGAAATTAAAATATATTTTGTTTGAATTTAATATTATCATGGATAGTACCTTTGATGGCGTTTCTTCAGGTATCTAAGAAAAGCAAACCGTAGATATTTAATTAGGTCAAACAAATGTTTTATTTTGATAATACAATTTTAAGTTATTTGATTTTCACCGAGTACACCAAAAAAAAAAAAAAGAGTGGTAAATGTTATTTATATTAGAGTATTTATGTATTAATAAATCAAGATTGATAATACCTAACAAGTTATTTTAAATTTAATGCATATTTTGGACATATTAAAAATGTGTCAAGTTACAAAAAAAAATATATATAACTCAAATTATGTACTCGGATACATTTTGGCACATTTTCATCCATTTGATCTGAAATCTATGGTAATATTTTTATGAATAGAGTTTATTTTCGATGGAATGCCAATTACGTTGACGTATATACAAAGTATGCGAGTGTTTAACAAGCTTCTTGTATGTTATCGAAAAAGTTTAGAAATTTGCTAGAATTGTGTGAGAAAAATATGTGAAAAAAAATGTCAACAATAAAATAAAATCCACAAAAAAAACAAATATATATATATATATATATATATAAATAAATGACAGATAAAGTGTTTTGGGTGATTAAAAAAAAACATAATAGGTCGATATTTTGTTATATTGAAATATTTTCATTTAATATGTAATTTTATACGATTTTAAAACTAAATAAACTATACATTTTAAATTTACAATCTTAATTTTTATTTCTAAAGTTAATTCGTCGTAATATATTTTTATAAATTTTCTATTTATATGAAAATTTTCAGTAAACTACGATTATTAATTTATAATAGGTAGGTAGTTATAACTATTTAAATCTCAGATAAAAATAATTAAAGGTATGTGTTCGTCTTAATTCGTCTTATAGTTCTCTATAACTTTTTAGTTGTAAGAGGGCGTTCAAGTATTATGTCAGTACATTTTTGGCCTTTTTAGACTCCCTCTCTATCTTGTCAACAGTTGTCAGCAAATGTCCGACCCTCTACTTTATTAAGCCAGCATATGTCCAACAACACCCCCTCTCCTAAAAAAAATTAAAAATTTCCCAATTTTATATGATTTAATTAAAAATTAATGAAAAATTTTGTTACATATTTTGATAAAAATAAGTACCTACATATTTATGTACATATTTTTATTTTATTTTATTTCTGCTGACGTCAGCGTAGTTCTAACCACCCTTCTATCCCATTTGTCAGCAAATGTAAGCACACGACAGATCCTACCTTCCCCTAGGCTTACGTAATACTTGAACGCCCCCTGAGTGTTATCTCAAATATTTAAACAATAAAATGCTACAAACTTAATAAATATATTAAAATAAAAAATGTAATTATTTAAAAAAGATGTAATACGTTTATTATATTATATATTAAACGTTTAATTTAATACATTGAAAGATGTAATTATAATTAGTGTGTAGTAAAAATATGGGTCAATAACAAAACATATATACTATATATATATATAACAATATACTATAGTTGTATACTATAAATTATACTATTTTTTTGCTTATGTATTTTCTTAAAAAAACATCATAAACATTGCACATGACTAGCTTATAATATCGTATATTTTATGTTGCATTATATTTTTGTATTAATTGTTTGTGTCGTTATAACTGTATGTAATTATTTTAAAAATACAGTGTAGATATTGCGAAAATTGATTGATTAGATATTTTAGTATGCAGAAAAATTTATTAAAAAAAAATACAACTATCTTCGTTATGTAATAATGTAAATTTATACACGACTGAAAAAAAACTCTATATGACTAAATGTAATGGGACATATTCACGAAACATACTCTAATTGTTTTACTATATTATGGTATTTAAATATATACATGTCACAAATTTACCTTTGTGAGAATTGCATTTATTTGATATTAAGTCTCTGCTTTGATTTTCAATTTTTAATTCAGAACTAGGTTTTCCATTAAGACTTTTTTTTTCGGAACATAAATCGCAATCTCCAGATTTTTCTTCGCCATAACATGAACAAGTGCATTTGCACCAGGATGACTGTTGTTGCCTCTCGAGCTCCCGTCGTTCTCTTTCTCTGCGTTCGTTACGCTGAAAACACAATACGAGTTTCAGTAAAACCATTATATTCGATTTATGTGTTGGTAATTAATAGCATTCAAAACCCATGATTGAGAAATTTTCTTTTTTGATTTTTTTGAAATGCTATATAGGTAGGTACATAAAATAATAAAATAAGGATAATATTTGTATTTAAAATTATTCCTCTTTTTTTTGTACAATTTCGCAGTGAATAATTAATGTAAATCTATGTAAATTGGGTACCTATATTTTATGTTAAGAAAATAAATATATTAGTAAATTATATAAAATAAAAGTTAAAAGTAAATACCTAATGATTCTAATATGACGCCTGACTGAATTTAAGGTTTCCATTGTAGTATTATTTTGAAATTGTCGTGCAGGAGATCGTTTTTGAAATAAAATAATATTTTTTACATAAAATAGAACCGTTTTACCGTTTTATCGTCTGTATTTTATCTCAGAATTAACTAATACATTTAAAATAATAATACTAATAAGATGGTATAAAAGAGTTGTTGATTTAGAAAAATTCTTACATTCTAAGCCAGCGAATTTAAATAAAACTTTAAACGAACTTTTCTTAAAAAGAGACACCTAACTACATTGAATTCTAAAGAATTTTGGCTATTTGTTTGCTACAAAGCGTTTGAAATGCTTCTATCAACTGCGACCATTACCTCCGACGAAAATCCTTCGACCAAAATTGCCACTAGTAAATTGAACAACACGTAATTGCCGAATGTCATCAATGTTACGAAATAAAGAGCAGCCCAATGACTCGTTTTTTCCATTCCGTTGAATAACACTATATTCCAATCTTCTTGCGTGAGAATCTGTGTTATAGTGGAAAATAAGTAATAAAATATTTAAAAATCATTAGAAATTGTTGTGAAATGTAAAAAATATGAAATTAGAAATTAGAAATTTAGGATTATATATTCGTTTCGATATCATGCAATAAATATGTTTAAAATTTATATTTTATTTTCTCCTATAATTATAAAGTAAATCGAGGGAATATTTTATTTTTATGTGTATCGAAAAAAGTTTATAGGTCCGAATTTAAAAGCGGTGGTGTTAATTGGAAATATAAACTAAAAAAAAAAAAATTGATTCTATTACATCATAATAAAAAATAAGCGGTTGTTAGATAAGCACAATCGTGAAACAGGTCACTAAAAGCATAGTACGACCATTGATAGTATTGAAATGGTTTTGTCAAGGATTTAAACTTTCACTAATTGAATAAAAATAATAAAGGTACCATATCTGGATTGTTTCATTTTATAAGATACATATTAATATTTAAATGTTTATTTTATGAAAAAAATAAATAAATAAATAAAAAATACTATTGGTACAAACGCATTTTACAGTTGTTAATTTATAATAATTATATAGTATATTATATATATATTTATTTAGTAAACCGTAATAATCATAAAATTACTCATAATTTATTTATTTTTGTATTTTGTATATATTTTTTATTCGTATTTATTAGGTATACATTTTTTTTTACTTTTTTTTTAGAAGATACCCGTATATTTATTAAATACATTTGCGTGTCGTTATAATGGAAATTGTTTCTTTTATAATATATTCTGAACTTTTTGCGTTTATAAAGTGTATCCATATAGCAGTGTACATATTTTACACATTTATGTTAACGTTGATAATAGTGTGCATTATGTTAAAGACAATAACAATGTCGGTTATATAATCTTGTAAATAATGTATTTTAGTAGTGTGCAGAATACGTATTGTTAGAGTATAATATAACGGACCATAAATTGTACGCCTGTCTTATTAAAAAAAATACATATGTATTTTGATGACAATGTTTTCGTCACGAAAATAAAGCTTTTTTTATATTAGGTATATAAAAATAATTTTAAAAACATTTAAATATAATATTTCAAGAGTAACATTTGGTTACGATTATTTTATAATAATAAATTATATAATATTTAAACTTGTTTTACCTACAACTAAATCAAAATTTACAAAATATTTCATAAATTAAAAAAAAAAAAAAAAAAAAAAAATGAAAATCATCATATATCCTATCTATAATCTATATCTATCATAATTTGATAACTATGAATTTTATTTTATATTAAAATTAACTAATTTTCTTCAATATATTTCGTGTAGTAAATTAAATATTATTATAGTTAAATAATGAATTATATAGGTAGTTCATTGTTAATCATAATTAATAGTTCATGAATATATCTACGAAAATCACTTAGTGCTTAAATGGAGTCGTTGAAATACGAGGTTGAATATTGAGGTTTTTATAACGAGATGACCTTTTTTTTAACTATACGCGATGTATAATACATAAAAACCTCTGATATAACATAAACAATGTTCACTTATAATTTAAGAAAAAAAAAACATTGATTTACAATTAATCTGTTAAAGTTATAATCGATAGTTCATTATTAATTACTATTTTATAATATTATGAACGAATCAAAAATATATGGATATACTTTTAAACATATAAAGGTACTATATATATACATATATTTTAAAAATTCTTGAACACATAATAAAGTATTTATTTTTTAATTTTTTATTCTCTAATTTTAAATAAGTACTAAATACTTATTTTTTTGATGTTGTCTATATGTATTTATTTTAAAAAAAATACAGGTATATACACTGACTATGTTGGATTTGAAATCATTTATAGATTTCACTAATATAAAAATTTGATAATATATCAGAAAAAATATGTGTAAATTCATAAAATAGAAGAAGAAATCGAATATAAAATAGGTAGAGTTGTAATAATTTACTCAGTGGTTAAAATGTCTTAAAATAAATAGGAGGTATTGGAAAATGAATATTATTTGGCGAATTCTTAACTATCTGGAACAAAATTAAAATTGTCCATTCCAAAAAACCTTGGGAAAATAGCATAATGTTCAAGAGTAAACAAATTATTTAAATAAATCTATATTGCTTATTTAAAATTAAAATAATAGATTTTATTGGCAACGAAATAAAAAAAATACATAAGAATAGATTATATTACCTATATAAAATATAAAAATATATTTAAGCTTATAGGTGATAAATGATCATATTAATAGAATAATAACTTTTCCTCGGTAATTTTGAGCTTCCAAAACTGTCTATAAACTAGAATACTTGTCAAGCGCTTAGTAATAGTTTTGGAAAACAAATCTAAAGTATAAAATAATCTGGATATTGAACTTTATTTATCTTATATTTATAAAATTTAACCAGTTGCATAAATATATAAATTTCCATTAAATTAATTATTAATCATTTGTTATAATTTATCAATATTATGCATAGTTTTAAGTTACATATTTTCAAAGGGGTTGCATTTTTTTTTTTTAAAAATGGGAGGATAAAAAAAATTCAGGAAGCAGTATACTTTCGTATCTCTTTTTTCAATCAAATTGATTACTGAATATAAAGGTTTTTTTTTTTTTTTTACAAGTGTATAGATGAACACGGTTTAATTACAATAAATAATTTTTAACAGTATATATATTGTTTTATTATTTTCAATTTTAAACGTGATTTGAATGTTCAGGTATTTAATGATGGTAAATTGCGTTTGTCCTGTACTGTCAAAATATTTGATGACCTACTTGAAAGACGGTGACTGTAGCCCATAATACATTATTAAAATGTTTTCGATCGCAGACGCACAGGGGATGTTTAGTGATAATTTCTTTGCAGTTGCATTCCCGGGCTCCGTTCCCGTACATGCAAAACTTACCACCGAAAAGATACATTCCGAGAATGCTGCAAAGAATGTATTTCCACGTAAAATAAATAGGCACTTTTTTGTTCAATTTTATTAATTGCATTTGTATTTTTTTCGCCAATCACATCAACGACGTGCTATCGCATAATATTTTGTGAGTGGGGAGGGGGGGGGGTTAAAATTATCGGATATTCGGATATCGTTGATTTTCGGTAAAGTTTTGATAAAAAATTTATATTTTGAAAGTTACTATAAAATATGACGTTTTCATCGTATGTTCGTGTATTGCATTCCTGTTGTGTGTTTATAGCACGCGATTACTTACATATTTTACGAAGGCGCCGGTCTCATCTGTGTGTACGTACATCTAATCGCTGTTTAGGTAATAATAATACGTTACATACGAAGGTAATATAATCGATACATGTATTTATGTATATATATATATATATATTCATTTTTACATTGCTTTTGTAAAAATGTAGGTTATGTTAATATAATCGACATTAATGCTAAAGTTTAAAAAAAAAATAAAATAAGACGACACAATTCGTTCGGTTCGATCATGCAAGACTATATAGCATAAATAGCACGAGGACGAGTTTAGAGTGACAGAGGCGAGTATCATTTAAGTAGGTATCGTAATATAACAACATAGGTGATATTATTATTAAATATCATAAAAGTGAATATAGGTCCTAAGAATCAACTGACTAAATAATAGTACGGTATAGTATTTTATATACATAAATATAATATTATAGTGATACGTAAGATACTCAAGTAAAATGTGTCTTTTAACGAAAAGATAAAACTCGATTCCACAAATACGTGTAGGTACTTGTTATTTTGTAACACCGTAGGTAAGGCATTTACAAAATAAAACGTTTTGTAGAATTGGGTTTGATCTTTTTATTAAACCAAAATATCCACAATAGTAGGTTAGGTATTCTAAATCATAAACAATAAAATTACAATGTATCTAAGAGTGTAATAACAATAATAACCTATTTAATGCTATTAATATGACTCGCTACAAGTCTATATAATATATTATATCGGTATGATCTATGACGGGTGTGTCACAGTGTTTTATTTTTTATTTTTCTAAATTGTATACGCTATATGCTTGTGAGTACGTGGGTTTTATGGGTTTTCCAGCACCTGTTGAAACGTTCGAGAACCGCGCATTAGGCGTAAACTTTCTCTTTTGTTTTCCTTCCTATATATATACACATAAAAATAAACTCGGTTCTTCGGTTCGGAGAAAATCGATAACAATTTATGTAAAAAATGCGCACATACGCATAAATATTATCGTATAAACAAAAAATATCACAAGATTTTCCTGTCAAGTTTACAATAACACACGATGTGGTATTGCGGGGGTGGCAAAATGTACGTTCTACTGGTTTCAACAGGGACGAAAACACTTAGATGCGCATACGTGATATTTACGTGTTTGCGTAAGTATCGAAATTCGCTTGTGCGTACACTACTTATAATAATAATAATAATAATAATAATTATATGTATGTATGTATGTATGTATGTATGTAAAATTGAGTTTCAGCGTCTAAAGGATTTTCTTTATTACATATATTAATATGCTGGCTTAACGGTTTTCGATGCACATTCAAAGTTATGTGGACATTTTCCGTTTGTCCGTGATTTGTTATAATTAAGACAGTATGTTATAATAACAATACGAGTAGGTATAATATAGATAGCCACTGAGATGTTAACGTTCAAGTGTTTTGTTAGACTTTGTACTCGAAAATATAAATCCTGTTAAATGTATGCAAAGCTATAGTGTTATAAAATAAACGAAAAAGAAGAGTCAACGATCGCGTTCGAATCGCACACCTATTAACTAAATGGACTGCGTTTTGAGTAGAAACCACTCAGACAACATGCGAACGAAAATTACATTTATTTGTTCAACGATAAGTACCTCTGAAAATCACTTTTAAAATTTAACGATATCACTTAGAATATTCATAGCCTATATGAGTAATATCGTGCTTGCTGCTAGTATAGAAGAAAAAATGCCATAACACCCCTTTTTGCTTGTCACGTCTTGTCTGAGTGTTAAGACGCAATCCGTTTAGATAATATACCCATGGTTTGACCCGTATGAAAATATTATTATAATAATTTGTTCAGATTTTTTAACCACATATAGGTACTAGTTAAATGCCTGAGAATTTATTTTCAATTTATTTTATTAAATGTCCATTATGAACGCTGTACAGGCATTTGAACCTCGTTTATGCAAAAAAAAAAAAAAAGTAATAGTAATAATAACAATATAATAAAAAATAAACCGAAATATAATAATTAGTATATCGTACTTGCGACCATGATGTATGGTATATTTTAAATTTCAGATTGCCAAATGTGGTGTCTCTCTGTACACAGTAGGTACCTACGCATTATTATACAATGTAATTGATTGAGGTTGTCCGCAGGGATTTTGAAGAGAGCGTTACTAAAAGGATAGCAGGAATGACTTTCAGGATTCCCGAGGGAACTATATAGATGTGTTTTACGATGTAGTTTTCAATTTCTTCTAATGCTAGTTTATTATGCCATTTTTTTTTTTTTCCGGGAAGTTAGAAATTAGATTACAAAATATTATTATTCTTGTCTCTACAGGGTTGCATTATTCAACATAATATTAATCTAAAACAATAAAATATTAATAAAATTAAAAATCCAAATTTTATACATTTCAGATAGTTCTGTGGAAATATTATGTTTTATTACAGTCTTACTCGCATAAAGTTTATATAGAATGAAATTTTAATAATTTTGTATAAAAATCATTTAACGAATTCTAAAAGAAATTACATTGAATAGGTAATATAGAATAAAATACACTTCCAATAGAGAAATTGATTTATTGAATGAACAATTTATTATTTTTATAATGTATAATTTGAATTAAAATTTGAATTTCATATTGAATATTTAATACATATTTTTTTTTTTAAATAAAATCCTTTGATATTTATTTATTTAGTAACGCACTACGAAAGTAATAAACATCAGTTATAAAAAATGAATTTTCAATGTTACGCCCGACGAGGTCACTCGATAATGTTAAATCAATTTTTTATGTACTTTACTATATGTAAATAAAAAAAAATGAGTATTTGAAAATATACTAACAAATGGTGTTTTATTTTAACTCATTGTAATTCTAGTAAATTTAGGTAAATACTATTTTTATTATTTATATTAGTTTATAAAATCAATAATACATTTATAAAACTATGATTAAAAAAAAATAATTTCATTTCGAATAGCCAATCATTTTCTATAGTTAGTACAATACGTGTTTTATTCATATTTTTACAGTAAAAAATATAAATAATGAGTACCTTATATTGAAATATATACGTTTTGTTTTCAAAGGGAACTATCAAACCTCCTTTTTATTCATTTATTTAATTTTTTTATTTTTTTTTTTTGCATAAACGGATTATTTGTTAAAACGTATATTTTGTATATTGCGTGATTTTACCAGGAAGATATAGAAAGAAAACTTGAAAGAAAGATTTAATAAGTTTTTAAGTATAAATTAAAAATAACTGGAATATCTTTATCCAGGTACCTGAAACACAGTGACTAACGCCCATAACAACGAGTCAAAATTCTTTCTGTCGCACGCTACATCATTCTCTGTTCCATCATTTTTTCGGCTACAGAATTTACATCCGAATAAGTTCATGCCTAGTATACTACAAAAATATTAATCGTTAATTCCAGTCTTAAATATTATATGAATTAATATTATTATATTAAGTATTCATATATTCAATTATCGAAGTATTTATATACAGGGCCTAAAGTGGAAACAAATTACAAGGGGGACTATATTATAGTAATTTATTTCATGTAAAATTTAAAGCACTAATAATACTGTAATTCTTATGAAATAAATAATTTTTTTATAAAAATTTAATACATTGAAAGAGAATATTTTTTTTATAATATAAAGTTGTAAGTAGTTGTCATTTAAGAAAACTAAAAAACTAGAAAATCACCCAGATAAAAAATAGTATAAAAATTAATCATTTCATAAAAATGTAATGTATTATATAGTGCTTTAAATTATAAAAAAAAAAATATACAAATTTAGGCATGGTTAAAAGTGGGACGAGCATGCTTAAAAATTCACGCTGTATATATTATGAAGCCGAGTCTTACGTTATTTTATAAAAAGCTATTTTAAAATAAAACAATTTTATTATAAAGTACTCAAATAGGAACATAAATTGTATTTTCTTTAGTATATGTTATATAAATATCAGGAATTCATAAAAATTGAACATACATAAATATATAAATTATACATAATATGTTATAATATATAATATTATAATTATCTTAGTATATATATATATATGTATTTTAAAATAAAATTAGCAAATTTAAAGTAACACGACCTGGTGTATGTAAGCCAAATATACTAGTCGTGTGGGACCGGCTAAAAATTTTATCTTAGTCCGTGATTTTTATTAAATACATTTGATAAAACTAAAATAATATTTGATAAAAAAAAAAAGTAAAAACTATAAGATTTAATGTATTTTTAACGGAATTCTGAATTATATTGATTATTATTTGGTTATAATTTAAGCATTCCGGTGTATTTTACGGAGAAATTATTAAAGGGCATGCATTTTAACCACCGTCAGAGGTAAGGGGACTGAGTCCCCCTGCGTCCCCCCACTTTAACCCCTGTCTATATAGCATAACACTGGATGATTAACGAAAGTTTATTATATATTATCGATTTTAGTATAAAGGTATACACTAAACTTGTGTTTAATAGATATAAAATAAATAAAGATTTCATAATTTAGTTTGGTTTATATTATATATTGTGTGTCCATTTATAAATTTAAAAAAAAAGTACTGAATTAAATAATTATTTTTAAAAATATCGATTTTTTTTCGTTTTAATTTATGTATAATACTGCATTGTCTAAAAACAGTTTTGTTGCCAGACAATATGGCATTAATCTCTATATTTATGTGATTGTGCAGATATTTCTGACAGGGTCAGACATCTAAACTTCAAGATTCTTACTCCATAGTTATGCATAATTTTGTGTTCACAATTCAAAATTTTTGGGTTTCTGGTGATGGTGTGACATTATGAGCGTCTTAACTATTGGATATTCGAGAGAATTTCGTAATATATTTGTTATTATTAAACCTTTTTTCGTAACCAGATACGAAATTCAAAATTTCAATTCTTGTTTCTTTTGGCGTTGATGAGACGTATTACAAATATTAACTATGCATTTGGAAGCATTACATTGTTATCTATGGAAAATTTACCAGTTAAATGTTTATACATTTATAAAACTATTTCCCGGTCGTATAAAATTTTCAACAGACTTTTATCTCATTTACAGCTTGTTTCATCGTTGTATAAACGTTTGTTATATTTTTAATAAGCCGTCAACAAGTATCGGTATAACGATTATTAATCACCCGATTTTAGGTCATTAAAATGTAGCAGTTTGTTAAATTGGATCATATCATAAATAATATTTTTCCAAATTATGTAAATATAATACCTAAATTCTTTAATAGTATATTATAGTTTGAATTTGTCCTTTTGTTTATTTTTTACTATTTACGTTGTACTTATATAATAAATGTATATCTCCTGTGGTAATCTGTTTAAAGGTATGTTTAGTTTTGAAATAATAATAGGAATTATTCCTTTTTTAACAAGTAATTTAACAGCATGTTTAAAATGAAGCGTTAACCAACAGACTGTTAAAGGTTCAACAGGCTTTTTTTATATAACCGAGATTATATATAGCTTCAATTGTATTCAAAGTTTAAAAATGAGAAAAGTATTGATCGAATAGTAAGAAGAAGAAAGAAAGTATTGATAATTAATAATGGTTAAAATTCATACATATTCTATGTAAATATTAAAGTCCTAATGAATTTCCAGTCAGAAATTTTACTACTCATCACTACTTACATATACTTCAATATTCCTTTGACGTTAAATATTATATTTTTAATTATGTTTACTTTAAAAAATGAAGGTAGATGTTTTGTGAATCTAATTTTCAGTAAAGTGTTGGTGTAGACATTTTTACTAATATATGGTCTTTATTTAAAACATTAATTTATTTGTGAAAATACGAATATATTTTTCATTTATCAATGTTAGTTAAAAGTATAAACTTATAGTTTATTAATTTATATTCTTACATGAAGCTTACGATTAAAATATTATTATTTAACATCTCATATAAAATATATGAATCCAAATATTCCATTATTTTGTTCATTTTATAATTATTGAAATTGACAAAAGAAAAGATTTTCACATTTTCGTAAATTAAATACATATTTTTATCAAAATTTTTTTTTTTGAAATTAGATTTAAAAAATGATTAAATCGGATCTAAAATAAAAAAAAAGTAAAAATAAATGTTATGATTTTTTTTTATTAAATGTTTTTAAAAATTTTAATTAAATCAAAAATATTTTATTGAAAGCGTAGATAGATATCATATTGAATATGGATTCATAGATATCTGGAAAATAGTCCTGCATTATATTTCCTATATAAATTAGGTATATATTGTTGTTTTATTAGCTATTATTTTTCAAATATAGGTTATCTGACATTTTTTTTTCATCTGGTATTTTTTTAAATGATATCAATAGAGGGTAAAAAAATACACACCACAAAAGTTAATATAGATTTCAGTACAGCATTTTTTCGTTGTTCGGGATAAAAGAAATTAGTATAAAGGCAGTTTTCATGTCGAGATTGAATTCTGAAAGGCCGTGAGGACAATACCAACTTCAATTACAAAGCGCTACAACATTGAATTATGGTCGGACAAATATTAATTAACATTTTAACTGGTCATTTCATTTTATTTAGTTTTCTGGCAAACTGTATTTCACTATATACTTGTTTTCTATTTAAATAAAATTTAAAAAAATTTTATATTTACGTTAGACGGAGAGTGAAATATTGAATTTTGTTGACGTTATAATTGGTCACTACAATTGCTTTTTTTGTCATTCAAAAACTTATTTTAGCCGATATATGATAATATTATAATTCAATAAACAATACATTGACGTTGTTTATAATCATGCATATTTAATAACAATATTATTTTTGTATTCGACTTCCAACATACTCATAAAATATTCACTGTGGAGTTATAACCTAACATTTCGTTCTTATTCATTCGACCCTTTACCACTTCATGCATATTAATTTACTGGCGTATCCCAAAAGCCCCAGTTTGATTAAACCATACCTTTTGTAGAAATCTTATGATGTTTATTATTTATCTCTTAATACAAAAATAAAAAAATAAAAACAAAAACGATTTCCGTAATTCATATAGTCGACAAAAAAATAAACCGATGTAGGGCATATAGGTTTTTATACGACTAAACCGTGTCGATATCGAATCATGACCAGACCATACGATTCGGAAGCAGTATTCATTGATACCGTATTGACGATATTATTGTTTTGCTTAACATTTAGTTTTTGCATGTGTAATTTCATACGCACTTACGATTCGTTTGGTTTTATACGATGAAACGCAAAAACGTATATCGGGAGACTAAATATATAGGAATGCAGTGAAAGAGAAATAAATCGACTTATATAGAGTGTAAAAATTAACTTCAACGTTCGACGCTTTGTTATTAAGAATTTTTTTTTCAAACTTTTTCTGATGATTAATTTTAAACGTTTTTCAAAGGCAATACCAGTTGGACAGTTACGTACACTATTTAATATTTATAGATATATATGGTTATGTCACAATTTCTCCGAAAGATTGTATTGATTATTACTTATGTTGCAGTGGAACAGAAATACATCTCTATATAAACGCTCGTTTTTTATAATAAATATTTTAGTTAATCGATCGTATTATATGTGTGTACGTACGAGTATCGTTTTGTCGAAATTGGATTAGACGTATGACATATTTAAGTGCGTTTAGCTTTATTGTTTCGTGGTGGGGACGATCAACGAAAACAAAATGGCTACGTCATTAAATAGGTATTGATATTAATGCCCTAGCTATAGTGTAACGCGACGAAACTTTTGGAAGTTTTACTTTAGAAACACAAATGCTTATATGTATATAATATATAAAATATTACACAATACGTATAGGATTTTAGAAGGATGTTTCAAAACGTAAATATTAAGTTTTTTTTTCATGTTGTTGTTATTTAGGTAATCAAAAATCAATATACGTGTTATGGAATATCTATTAAAATAAATATGTATATTTAGTTACAAGTAATGAAAGGTTGCTCATTGTTTCTTCGGTTCTCGGACAATTAATAGCAAAGGTCAATTATTTTCATTAAAAAGATCAGAGTACAAAAGTTGTACATAATATGGTCGAACAACGGAAATCAATATATGAAAGAAATTCATTGAAAATAGATCTTGAATGGAATATTTAGAATTTAGGTTCGAAAATCAGAGACGCTGAGAAATTTCAAATATTTAGGTTCAAATAAGTAAGAGGGTGGAAGAATTCTAGAAAATCCAGAGAGTAGAATAAAATTGAAGAAAAACAATAGTTGTGTCCTGTAATATTTAAGGTATAATATATTTTTTTATAAAATTTTAGGAGGCCAGCGATGTTAAATGAAACTGAGTATTGGATATAAAAGATGAGTTCGATGAGGATGATTATTATGTAAGACGTAGTTTGGAAGTTATGTTTATAACTAGAAAAGTCGAGAGAGAAGGAAGAAAAATAGGAAAGTATAGAGAAGTAATGTAAAAGATATGTAGGCTAAATAAAAAGTGTTTAGAAGTAATGAAGGAGATATTATATTATATTATAACGTGTTTGAAATGAAAACGAAGACGGAGAAGAATAAAGATATAGTTTTAGTATAATAGGAAAAAATAATGTTGACAATTTAAGGGCATTAAGATTATATTATCTGAATTAAAAAAATACTATTAAAATTTATTTCATCAGTTGATTATAAAATCAAAAATTTCCTTCTTTAAAGTATCAACCGAATAATTTTGAATATCAGCAAGATCTTTACTCAAACGATTTTTTTTACTTTCTTATATTTGAAAAATGTATATAAACACACAAGTATATATATATATATATAAAAAAAAAAAATATTATAAATATTAAAAACCAATGTATTCTTCACTTTGATCAACATTTTGAATAGTGTGATTATGTTGATATGGAATTTGTAGAGGTAATCTTTGATAATATTTTTTTATTATATTAATTTCTAACTTAAAAAAACATACCTACACTCAACTCCAAAATCATAGCACACCAATATATTATACATAACATAATATCTTTTTAAATGTTTTTCTTTATTATTATTTTAGATTTTCTCCTTATAGTATTGTGAAAAATATTTTACTATTAGAAGTGAGCTATTCATTTGATTTCTGTGCTTTCTCAAAAGGCGTATTCTAAAATGATCGCTAATTGTTATAAATTGTGGTATTATAATCGTATAAATACCACGGGTATTGGATAAAGAATGTATGATTTAAGGATACTAACTTTCTCACGCTCCGTGTAAATATTGTCCTTCTGGTCCAAGAATTGTGTTTGATAAAAAAAAAATGAATATAACAATTTATATATATACCCTATATATATATAGGGGGTTTTTTTTATTATGAGTCAGGCTATATGTTTGGAAGTATAGGTAATTTTGTGAAATTTTTTTTCAGAAAACTATTTAAATACATAATTTTATATTTTTCAATAATTGAAACTTATTTATCCCACTACTTTTTTTTATTCAAACTACATCAACTTTAAATTTTCAAATGGTAATCTATGATTTACATTATGGATTTCAAAAAAATATATTTCTAGAGTATTTACATATAATTTTTAAAATCTGATGAATATTTCTTGTGTAATTAGAATTTAAATTTGTTACTTAACAGAGTAGAAAGTACTGTAGTACGCGTAATTTTGAATACCTATATTTGCTGTACTCCACGATATTCTCCACTCCTTCGCATCTTAATTTTAAATGCTTATTACTCAGGAAATATCTATCGGTTTTAAAAAATCATAATGTGTAAATTCTCATGAAAATATATTATTTAAGAATTGTTCTAATTGAAATCATAGGTTTATATTTGAAAAATGACAGTTGATAATATTTCAACAAATAATGGAGAGGGTTAAACATTTTAAAATTATAAAAAATATAGAATTAATAGTACCTATAGAAGTAAATTTCTGAAACAAATTTCCCAAAAATCATTTATACTTCCCAAGATATAGACTCATGATGTATGCATAAATTATTTTATTCATTTTTTTTTTCTTTTTATCAAACACAATTCTTTGACCAGAATAACAATATTTACACGGAGCGTGAGAGAGTTAGTATCCATAATCCATACATTCTTTAAACAATACCCGTGGTATTTATTCGATTACAATAACGCAAGTATAACAAGTGGCTATCATTTTAGAGCGTCTTTTAGGAAAGCACAGAAACAAAATGAAAAGCTCACTTCTAATTATAAAATGTTGTAATTACAATACTATGAGGAGAAAATTAAAAAAAATAATAGAAAAAAAATATATATATTAATATGTATAAACTATATATTATATAGATATTGTATGGTTCATGATATAAAATAAATAATGATCATAAAATCACTCTGTATATAACATATTATATAGAATGATGGTGATGACGGAGGAGAAAACAGATTAGTGATGTAAAAATATGCTAGTGACAAATTGAATTTGTTGAGGGCTTTCCTTTAGACAAAACCAACGAATTGCCTCGGAGTGATGTTTTGTTTCGACCTCTGTCACTGCGAAAATCCGACCCACTGTTAATTTCGAACTTTTATAATCAAATTTTTGAGTCTTTTGACTGATAAACGTTACTTAAAAAATACGGCGGAGCGAACCGAAAACAAAATTCATCTAGCGCGTGTGTTTGTCCCTTTGACTTGATTGTCGTCGAACGTCGGCGCCTTCTTGTCTAAATAAATAACACATTGCATGACCACCGGTGGTTGTATTACGAGAAAACTCATCATACTCTTTTGGTTAAGTATTTTATTTAAATATATTTTTTTTAAGGGAAAAATATGTGGTTAATAACCAAAAATCAAAATATGTTAGATATAACGTCAAACTTAATTATTTGTAAAATATTAATAAGCTCGTAACGTGATTAATTGTTTTACCTGAATATGAAGATAAACAAAATTAGAAGTGAAAAAAACACAGCCACATTATCCATTGTACGCAGCATGACAAATAATTGACGACGTAGGTTCGGCATAAATCGGACAAGTTTCAATATCCTTAATAGCCTGAATGTTCTCAATACACTCAGTCCTGAATTTCCTTCTCTTTGACCACCGGCGTTTTCGAATGATTGTGTTAATTCCACGATACTGTAAAATAAAATTGTTCATACCGAATAATAAGATTTTTTCATTTTTATGAATGTTATAGATTTAAAATGAATATTCATTAGTTCTCCTTTTTGGCTTAACACTTTCACTGCAGAATGAAAAAAAACAAAATATCTTGGCTGTGTTGAATTAAATGAACCAAGATAAAAATTAATTATATATGATAGAACATAAAAATAAATTATTAGGTGTAGAATCTTATATTTTCAATTTTAATTGAAAATTAACCAAGTTTTAACTTAGTACAGGCAGTACTTTCCAAAATATTTCTAAATACGATGTATGTATAGATTATATTATGCAATACATGATTAACGGTATTAAAAAATAGTGATTGTAAACAATATATTAGAATTTAAGATAAAAATGAAAAATTGTAAAATAAAAAAGTATTACAAATTAAAACAATAATCAGGTGGAAAAATCAGTTTGGTATAAACTTTGGGAAGTATTGTAGGTAATACAAAAAAAAAAAAAGAAATCGTTTTATTATTTTTCCTGATATTTGTAATAATAATTTTCTCATTTTTGTGTTCAATTTATAATTTTGAATTCAAAATGGCGGCGTATATATATAATATATAATTTTTTTTCATATTAAAAAGTGTTTAAACGCTGTAAAATGATATGACGTCTATAGTCGTCCACACTAATCGAAGGGTAAATAGAAAAAGCCGAGAAGCATTTCCTTTATTGGGTAGGATAATGATGACGGATATATTGAATTTGAAAGCAATGATAAATCATTTTTTTTCTAAAAAAACAACTTTAAGTAAAGCTTAGGTGGATATACTTGAAAATTACTGTAGATTATATTAATCATGTGATAATATATGATATAATGAACAAAAAAGTTTAAAAAAGTGCAAAAAATTATTAGAATATGAAAAGTTTCGAACCCCGCGCATGAAAACACTATTAAACGCCACTAGACTACTTGACGCTATTGCAATATATAAAAAAATATGCCTTATAAACGAATAAGATAAAATCATTGAATTTCATTATAACTTTAAAACCAAGTTCGACAGCCAAATTTTGACTTGGCTATTATTTTTTTGATCAAAAGATACATATTTAACAAAAATTAAAAATGCTAAAAATCGAATTTTCTTGTTATTTTCTTGTAACCTATTATAAATTAAATGATTCAAAATTAAGAATGGCTATTAGTAGCCCAAAAATGTGTAAATATTTTCAAAATTTTTTTCTTTTATAATGTACTTACATACGTGTTTAGTGAAAATTTCAAATTTATAGATCTATTATTTCCTTAAAATTCGAACACATTTCATACCCATATGTCGAAAAAATTAAATGGGTATTAAAGAAAAAAAAATTTTAATGTCTATTAAAAATATTGTACCTACTGATTTTTAAAATTTTTCGTATGTAGCTCGAATGGTGTATTTTCAACATTGTATTCAATTTTTAGTTCTTAAAAACTAAAATTAAGCCTATTATGAATTAAATGTCTCAAATTTGCATATTTCTATAAATAGCCTAAAGATGGGTAAAATTTTGTATTAATATTTTACGTATACATGTTTGTGGTGAAAATTTCATGCCTTTAGCACCAATATTTTCAAAGTTATGAAGAATTTTACCAAAATCATGTTTACCGATTTTTATGCTAAATTTTTTATGATTTTTTCTTACGCGTTTATCAACAAAAAAATTAAAAAATCGAAAATTGATCTCTTTAAAGTACCAACTAGATGAAATTTGCTACCTGAAACCAGGTAAGCTTGTAAAAATCGTAGTACTCCTTTTGGATGAATTTTGTAGGTACATAAACATAAAAAAAAACCAACATCATCGTAAAATCAATACATTCCTCGCTTCGCTCAGAATCTAAAATATTTATAGTAATATACCAACTACCAAGGGTTCCAACTCAAAAGTTTCTTTTGATTCAATCCTTTAAGATAAATTATCTAAGGTTTCTGGTATGGGTTCTGGCAAGAACAGAATTTTAAATAAAATCTAGGTACATTCTCGTTAGGTATATTCACTTAGGATTACATTATAATACACAATTCGTGTTACTTTAGAGGATTTTCAAATTATTAAAATTTTAGGTTTCGATTTCTATTCCAGGACTTTAATTTTAGTGTAATTTAAAGTACAAAATACTATAACATCATTATAAAATAAATTATCATTTTAATAGTGCTTTTATTTAATTTTTATGTGGGTATGTTTAACCGTATTTTTATTATGAACCATTAACCGATTTTTTTTCTTATAGATATACGTATTTATTTAAAAGTTTAAAGTCGATTGTCTGTCTATGAACCCCCCAACTGTTGAAAATTGTTTTTATTTAACAGTACTTTTATTAGGGGGGGGGGTAGTAAAATATAGGAATAATATGGATAAATAAAAACCGATTTTATTTAAAATAAGAAGAAAAGAAGGAAGCTGATTATTTTCACTGATAAAATAAATGTATACCCTAGACGATTTTCAGCGGTTATTTTTTTTTTTTATACAAGATACCTATCGAGTTCAATCATTGGTGGGTTATTGATTATGTAATTTATGTAAAGAATATACGGTGCGGGTATAGATAAAAGAAAATGTAGATTGCCATTCGTTAAAAAAGTGTACTAAAAATTGTACTCAAACAATATAATTACAATCGTAAATTTAACCTCTTTCGCTTGAATGAATGCATTTGATTTTTAACTCGGGCAAAAGAGCCATCATTTTGACGGGTGGAAAAATGAAGAAAATATCTTTCTGACATTGTTATAATTATCTTTATGTATTACTTCTACAACAGTAAGTTTGGCTTATCTATGACTTGTTATTATTTTTAAACGGGCAGAAAAATCAATTAATCGTATACCATTTTAAAGATAATTTATAACTCCGCTGAAAAGATATAACATGTACTGTATACGTTACCTTAATATGACAATGATTCCGTCGAATACGTTGAAACCATTGCTGACATAACCGCACGGTCCCTCTGCGATTACCTTTAATAGCATCTCTGCGGCAAATATCACGGAAAAAACAATATTGCTGTATTCCACTATCACGGTAAGTTCCATTGGCTAAAAATAGATAACGACCATAAAAAATAATTAACGTTAGATGATATAGTTGTACAAGTCGTATAGCAATGGAATATACATATAGGCGTAAATAGGATAAAACATTTTCAATGATTTTATACAAATATTAAATATAATATGTTTTATTTATATTTGAATTATAATAGTTAATGACTAATAATAATGACATAATTTCGTATTTGTTTTTATTTTCTCGAACAATCGAGGCAGTGTCGGAATTGAAATGCACAAACGAAAAAAAATTGTGCATTCATAATTATTTTTCTCAAAATATAAAAATCCAATTGAAATCCAACCAACTGCAATTAATTTATGATGTTTTGTATTATATAAATACATATATTTTAAAATTTTTTAAAGAAATATTTTTCTCATGAATGAAAATTTATCAAGTGTTGTAGGTTTAGTGTTTGTGAATTAAAATTGTGCATAATATTACATAAAAATGTATTTAAACTTCATTGTATTTGGTTATTTTAATGTCGTTTACTTTGGCAATAAAAACGATTAAATTTGAAATAATTATGTAATTATTGCCCGAGTTATGATTTTATTAATATATCAAAATTCTAATAATTTGGACGAATTATGATAGGCAATTAAGAGGATTTTTAATTTTATAATTTAAATACAATTTATGGTATAACGTATTATTTGAGTTGCTGAATGTTAGATTGGAAATAATAAATAAATATTTGAATACTGGGTTACAATTTTTTTTTTTGGAGTTTCATACCTAAGAGATATACTAAAGTATTAAACTGTAATTTTGCTAATTGTTTCAAATTATATATAAAAAAAAATAAAAATTTCCAGAATTACGTTATTTTGACGATGATATTTATTAGTAAGTAGTAAGTTGTATATTAATTTTTGTCCATAAACGGAAATACATTTTAAAACCATATCAATTGTATTTCTTTATCCACAATAATATAAAAATTAATTTAATTATATACATATATATAAGTTACTGCAGTCATGTTCTCAATAAATTATTAGGTAAAAGTGATTGATTGTATATTGTTATTTATTAATTTGATAAAATGTATGAATTTAATTAATTGCACTAATATACATAAATAAAATATACCTGAAGCTTATTCAGCAATATACATTAATAATTAGTATAATTTATATGTTAAACTTTTCTCCAAAAAGTGAACTTTCATGAACTATATGAAAAATAATATGAAACGAACATCACGAAAAAGTATACTACCATTATATGAAATGGTTGTATTTTTATTCACGTTTTTCATTTGAAAAACATTTCTGGGATTAATTTCCATACATCGTTTCTCGAGAAACTGCTTATTTGTTGAGTTATATACAATTATTATTAAAATAAGTTATGATAAAAACTAAAATATGAAGATTTTGAAATAAAATATATAAATAATCATTATGTAAATAGGTACCTATACAGAATAATGTGATTTACTAATAAAATATTAAACATACATTAATATATTATATAGTAATTTTTATTTTCTGGTAATAAAAACCATACCTGTAGATAAATAATAACCATAATAATAATAATTATAATAATACTTAATATATAATCAGTATTTACTCGAAAACTCTAAAAACTGAGCTAACTCAGGACTGAGCAATCGGCAAATTATTTTGAAAACTGATTTAAATACGTTTACAACTCTACTTTCAATCGAATTTTTAAATAAATAATTTACATTATTTATTCCTTAATACTGTTTTATGGAAGTAAAAATTACTAATTATTTGTTGACCAAATATTAAAATATTGGATAAAATAATTCAAAATGAAAAAAATATCGATTAAAAGATAATTTGTTGATAAATTCAAATCTATTTTTTAAATTCAAATAGAATAATACGATAATCACAATGATAGACAAAATACAGAGATTTTTAAGTAAAATTTAGAGGAAATTCATGAAATGTCGATGATCATTTACACGCGTGTGTCTGCGCATACGCTATCGGTGTGCGCAAAACTGGTAATATAATTATACGGGTTATGGTAAGGAGCTTACATATACGAATATTAATTTACACACACACACACACACACACAAACACATATACGATATTCTCGTGTTATTGTAAAATTGCCTATACATGACCCCTTAAAATTAGCCCACAGAGAGCCGCCTTAAGGTGATGATACATCCGCATTTGTTTTCTCTGTCTAACCAACTGACAATATAGAAGATAATATACGTTCTCTATTTTTATTACAATATTGTTTATGTAAATTGAATTTTATAAATTAAAATATACGTTTTGATTACTTTCAAATGCTAATAATTAATATAGGTAAATTTCACTTTACACTAAAAATTCGGAAAAACATGACGCTAGGGTCGCGGCATAAATAATAATCTCGTATATATATTTGGAAACAAGTAAATTTACTCTAATATTAGAATTAATAAAGTTATAATAGGAATGTCAAAAATGAATTTCTAACATTTTTAGTTGGTTACACCATTGATGGTTACACGTAGAAAACAAATACGCGTGTAGCGTTTTCTTAAAAAGTAACAATGTATACTTGTGGTTATTAGTTTATGAAACATTGTTGAAAAACTTTAATATACAACAAAATTTATTATATTAGAATACGAAAATAGTGAAAACGTTGTATCGGCTTTCCTGAAATGTACGAAATATGTCGCTTACAGGTTGCGAATAGCTTACAATCATCGAATTATTATTCGTATGACGGCGTCCCGTATAGGCAAATTCGCTACATTCGTGTGTGCAATATAAATGTTGTGTATGATTTATAACATATTATCAGAGAAATAAAATTGCTCAACGAACACCGAGTATTTTCTATTATTTAATTTTATGTTTTATTGTAATCGTTTATTACCATCAAATTTGATTTAATATACGTATTGTGTCAAATATTTTAATAATGTACATGAGAAAATAATGAAACGCTATATAAAGAAAAATGTATACAGTGCTGAGTCATTATTGGAGGTGTTTTGTAAATTAAAGAAACTATTAATGCGATAGCGTGATTTTTGATTATGTAATTACAATAATAAACGCGATTAAAATCATAATAAAGAGTCATTCGTTTATGACGATAATAGTTTTTTTGCACGTAGGTACTCTTTTTATAATGATCTTAATTATACACAATTAGTGAATTAATCTGTACTTGAATCGTTTTAAAATAAAATCCAACATGCTCCATTGCGACAATTAAAATTGAAATATTAAATGTGTACATATTATAATATGTTTACATTATTACATATGTAATAATATAATATTTTACTTTATTATCCAATATTTACATTTCAACAAAAGTAGTTAGGTTTTTTTCATTATAATATAATTTTTAATAATAATAAAATTCAAAATTATTTAAACAATAAAAATAGTCTGAAGAATATTCGTATAGTTCGATGTCAAAAAGATACTTCGACGAATATACGGTAAAAATCATTATGTATTAAATTTCCGAGTAGTCAATATGAAATAATTATTTTTAAAGGCAACAGTTACATAACAGCTACATGGAAGAACGTTGATTACTGCTAACTGCAATATTTGATAAAACAAAAATGTTTTCACAACTAACGTATTTAAATATTTAGCTTCGTCTTAAGTGGTACTATAATAATAGCATAGCTTCAACGAGTATAATTTATAATTCATACCAAGAACTAATAAAAAGAGAAAATCGTTTGATATAAAAATTATTTTCTATTCAGAAATATTAAAATATATTTTTTTTGTTCCCTATAAGAGATACGGAAAAAAATACAACTATTATATGAGAAACATTCATTTTACATTTGTAAATGATTTTTCACTTTTTCGTGTCTATTAATTATATTATGAATGGTAGGTTTTTGGAGATAGTATTCGGAATATAATATAACATAACAGTTTTTTCTTTGTGTATTAAAATATAAGCATATTCATTTTTTTTATTGGAGGTTTTGTTTTATTAAGATTTAATTTTATAAGAAAAATAATAGTTATAGTGGATTATATATTCTTATTGTGTGCATTTAAGGTAATCCTCAATGAAAAATTTAAATTTTTTATTATAGCCTTTGAAATAAATGTGTATATTGGTATAATATTTTTTAATGTCTGTCTAAACAACGTTAACGAGAAATATAACAACTACCTATTTGGAGTATATTTGTGTATTACATAAGCTATACAGAATAGCATTCATGTAAAGTATTCGAATAAAAGTAATTGAATGTAAAAGTATGGAAAAGTACTTAAATGTCTTCTTTTGTATGCGAATACTAATATTATAAACAATTTTAAAAAACTATATTAGATCATCTATTCTGAATACATTTTAAAAATATTTTTATTTTGTATTAGAATATTTTGAAAAAAAAAAAAACGGTAATCTAGATTATATTTGTTTGTTCAATAACCCTGATTTCTCAGATCTAACGTAGTTACTCGTACTAATAAATTATTAGACAATGTGTCTTAATGATATAAAGTATAATTAAAATAAATATTCATTCTAATCCTTTTTAAAAAAAAAACGAATAATTGTCATTAGTGGAAGCACTTTTCATTGAGTAGAATACTGTTGGTGGATATATTGGATTTCAAAGCAATGATAAATAATTTCTTTCGATAAAACGATTTTGAGCGGATCTTCGGTCAATTATTCTATCATAATTAATTTAATAAAAAATAAATTAGCAATTTTTTTTCAAATTAAAGACGTATGATAGAAAAATGTACACTCTGAAAATTTAAAATTTCCAGGTAATTTTTTTTTTAATTATGAGGAAGTAACGAGTTTGTTTTGCTGTTATTGGGTAGTTTTTTCCAACGTATTTACTGAAAAGGTAATAAATCTAAAAATGTTATCTTGAAATTATCAATTAAATAAAATTTGGTACTGGAATTTGAGTACATATGTATTGATTGAATCAAGTCTTCTGGTCGATATATTGTGAAGAGTAAAAAAATAAACATCACTGTAAAACCACTTGCTATATAGAGCTATATATATACATATATATATAAATGTTTTCGTAAATTACTCGTATCATATGAAAAGTATTTTGGAAAAATATATTCTGAATATATTTGTTGAAAAGTATTCGAATACGTATTCTGGATAACAGTTTTAGTTGATTTTTGTTCGTGTTCGTATTCAGAACACAAAATAAAAATATTCTTTATCAGACGGCTGAATAGGAAACCGTGCTTTTCGTATTCCCGTGTGCGTGTAACATTGAAATTTATGGGGATATACGGTGGCTTATATTAGATCTTTTCTGAAGAAAAAAATGTAAAAGTAATAATAACGAGAAGGTAAATCGTTTGTGTCCATTTACCTGATTGTGGTATTCTATGCCCATGCTGAGCGTGTTGATAAGTATTGCTAGCAGAATACACTGCTGGAACCGTCTGTGGTTGACAAGAAGCTTTATACACTCTCTCAACAGGGAGCAACCCACCAGACAATAAATCTGCAGGCAACCCATAGCGTCGGTGAGGCAAGCTTTGTTTTTACTCTCCGAATTATCATCGTCCATCATCAGTTCTCCGTCCGATTGCCTGTCCATCTAAGAAGGAAAAAAATATATAAAATATGTCACACCGTCCGATAAGACTTATCGTAGGTGTCTGTTATTAGGAGATCATATTTCAATGGCATAGCCAGGATTTTCTCAAGAGTGGGAGGGTTCCAAGAAAAATTTTATTTAACCACTTTTATACCATATTTTATACATACGGACAATATTTTATATACCTTAAAATGCTTAAAATGTCTTTAGAACATTTTTCATTAGCATTTTGGAATAATATATATATAATATATATATATACTTTATTGATATATTATGTACAAAGAAGAAGGTAGGTCCAAACTCAAAATATTCGACTCTTTATTAGATTCTTTATTTGCACTACTTTAATGTTGTATACAATGGATTTAGTCGTATAGGTAGAAGTCAACTTTTTATAAAAGCTATCATTTAACTGTTATTAAGCATAAATACATTTAAATTATATAATGGATAGACCAATATTATTATCGATCGAAAGAACAAGTTACCTATATTTAACTTAAAAAGTTGCCTGATACTTTCATTCTTCAAAAGCTATAATATTGTCATTATATTAGTTTTTAGGACATTATTCTATCTCTTGTTAATATTGTTTGAATATTCTGTCTACAAAAATTTACTATGGATATTTAAGTATTTTATTGTTTATATTGTCTATATTTTTTGGTTCTAGGGGATCCAGTACCCAAGGAACCCCTCGTAAATACGACACTGTTTATGCAATAATAACAACACATAATCTGTATATAATATCAAATTGTGTCCCTGAAGAATGTTTTCTGAATAAAAATTATAATAATATGCGGTAATAGTGAAGTATGATGAAAAAATTGTAAGGGACGTGTTATTTCATAACAACAATTTTTGGGTAGAGTAATGCACATTAAAGAATATTGTCTTTACTGAAAATATTCCACAAAATATTACTAATACAAAAAAAAAAAAAAAGAAAATTAAAATTTTCACTTTGTATCATTTCATATTGTATAAATAATAAAAGTTTTTAAAAACTTTTATGAAATCCGAATTGACGCACACATGTCGTCATTGTAATCTATAATTAAGGCAAAAGATAAACGTTTATTAGTATTTAGTATAAATAATAACAAAAAAAATTGCTCATCATCAAAAAAAAATAATATACATATAAACTTAAAAATAATCATATGTTACGATAATGAAATCAACCATCGTGCTCGCCGACCGATAATTAGGTCACGTATGAATATTGCATTATTATATTATATTGTTGTGAATCATTGCTCGTACAATAAAAGTGTATATTATGTTTTTTATAGAGAATTGCCTAATTTACATATTTTATTTGTGACCAATGAGGATAACTTTCTATGCACACGTGATATCAACAATGAGGACGTTTTACATGTTTTTACATAACAGCTACTAAAAAAAAAAAAAGTGTAGGCATGTAAATGTTTAGCTGGCTATACATTTTTCCGTAGTTTGGTCGAATTAGTGTCTAATATTACTGGATTACGTCATATCCTATTCATAAAACGAAGCAACTAAAAAACACGACGTTCTTAAAAAAGTTCCATGTATGAGATTATTTTTGAAATAATATTTTACTTTCTGGAGATGTTTTATGAATATTTTGTTTCCCGTGCTGTACACAGATGCAATCGGGTTGTTTTTTCAACGATATGAGTAATGTGAAAAGTGCATATATAATGAGGTCCTATACAGTCGTGTTGGTTTCACTGATTTTTCGAGCGGATCTATCAACAATTGTAACGCATCGGTTCAACTCACCAGCGTATGACGTTTCGTCCTATTGTTATTGTTGTGGTTGCTATTGTTGTTGTTGTTGATGTTGATGTTGATGTTACTGTTGGCGGTGGTGCGGTTCACGTTTTGCACGATGGTCGCCACGGAGGCGCCTCCAGTCTTGCCGAGTGCCTTCAGCAGGGACGTCAGAGCCGATGGTCCGGTGGGCAGGGCGGCCGAAAGGGCGCCACTGAGCGCCAAAAGTTCCTGGCACGTTATGTCTTGGTCGACTGGAACGGCAGTCGCATTGTTCTGTGTACAAAAAATCGAACGCACATACATATCCGATTATGATTATGCATACTTCCGGTCATTGATTATACGACAATATATAATATAATAATATTAATAATAATAATAATAATAATAATATATAATCGTTATAAATTATTTGTGAAATAATGTGTGTGCGTAGCTAATATGATTAATGTAATATGTGAGTGGCAGTGGTGGATTTGGGGTGGGACGCAGGGGGACGGAGCTACTCTTCATTTTTTTCATGTTTAAAAGCGTACCCCTTAATTTATTTATCAAGGAACGCAGGTTTGTTTTAATTTTTATTTAACATTTTTAAAAATTATAATTTTTTTTTTTTTTGGAAAAATCGTGAAATTACGAAAATGAATCTTTTTTTTTTGTCCTTATCACATAATAAGTCTTAGATAAAAAAACATTATATAAAATGTTGAATAGTTGGTCTTATTAAATCATATTAGTATCATATTGGTAATAAATAATCTTCATTATCCGTGAATGGCTAAAGCCTAAAAGGATGGCGAAATCAATGGGACACCGATAAACTTCATTTCGGTCTACATCTACAACTTCCTCGATTGTTCATTTAAAAGGAAAAGTGTTAAATTATTTTGATAGAGGAATGCTTAAACTATGCTATCTTGAAAATATATAATCCAACAATGATGTAAAACATTTTTTAGATTTTTCTATTCTATTCATGTTATATAATAATCTAAAATGTTTTTAGGGTGTGGGGGACGAAGTCCTCCACGGCTTACTTTTTCTTTAATGTGTCCCGGAACGCTGATTTCAACTAAGCTCAGAGTCCAACCTTATTTTTCTTTCCAATTCAACCACTGGTGAGTGGGGGGGGGGGGGGAATCATCGATGGATTTTGTAGTGGATTTAATCAAGTTTCTACTATCACGTCCAAAGTTTCACGGATACCAAACCTTTGGCGTTTACCATGTGTTATCACGCAGACGGCGATGTTAAATGTGCCCGCGTATCTCCCTGTCCCTGTAGTTATTCGGTCAACACACAAACAGATATGTTTAATACGATTATATTATATAATAATATAATGTTTAATGTTAATTGTTTATTGTTGTTTGTTATTTGTTTAATATTATTGGCCCGCTAATAGTGGTAGTTAACGTGATTTTTTATGGTCAATTTAAAACTAGTTAATAAGTTAATGTCAAGTTAACTTTTTAGCCCATCTCGTCATTATACCCATACTTGTATATTATATATTAAATACTAATGGTGTTAATTTGCCTAATTTTTTTTTACTTAGACCCTATTATTAAACATTGGAACTATACGTGTTTGTTATGTACTTTAGTGCTTATTTTAACATGCGTTGGGATACGTTTTGTGTATGTAATTCTAAGGAGAAAATTCGCAATCATAACTCATAACACAGTTGTAAGTTTTAACTTATGATCTGTAAATACGTATTATACAATTATTGTGACACTTATTTTAATCAAGGATAAATGTTTTTTGGCGAAGAAAAATAATGTATATGTAATGATGTGTTACATGATGCTTAATCTAATCTAGACGTGATTGATAGAAATCTGAAAATTATTTGTTTTTTTTTTTACTAATACTTTCTGAATATATACCGTAAATATGTACAGTTTCAAAATTAAATTCAATGTATAGTTTGATATAAACGCCAAATAAATGTGAATCGCAAAAACATAAAAAATGTTATCCGTTGTCTTATTGAAGTTTATTTATATTACGCTAGAAATTTATTGACAGACTAAGAAAAATAAGATAGCAAATTTAGTTAAAAACATTTAATAGTAAAATAGTAAATTAAATAGTAGTTAATGTACATAAATTAAAATAAAATCAGACAAAGAGCCAAGCTATAATATAAGACAAAGAATAATAAGTACTGCGAAGCACTCCATAAGATACTATGATTGAACTTTAGTAGGCTGTAGAAGGGTTTGGACCATAAAATTGAACTTGATTCGCCGTGGCACAAGTAGCAACTTAAAATTGGACACTGGCGAATAATTCAGGGGTATATACATTTTCTTTTAGGAGAGAAGATAAAAATTGTTATCTATAGTAGTACGACACCAATAAAAATAAGACACTTTAAACAAATAACTAAATATAACTAAAATTTAAACCACAATAGATTCATAATTGATATTTAAAAGTAATATTGAAACTGAAAAGACATCAAAATTGGTAGAATATCCGTCATAGGTTCTATTAAAACCCTAATTAATAAATTAGAGTATCTATAATATTCAAAATCAAAAATTTTGAAAAAAATGAGGAAAAATCCTTACTTAAAATCAAAACCAAAATTGTTTTCAATCCCTGATAAAAGTCGTATTTAAACAATATAAGAATGTTTAAAAATAGAGAAATTATTTTGTATTTTAGTAGGTATTTATTTTATATAACTCTAGTGGTACCTACCTATATTAATAGTAATACGTTTATATTCGGCAAATACCTTGAATTTAATCATTGTAATTTTATTATGGGTAATTCACGGTACTATTCGGTTTATTTCGACAAATAAACGTATTAATTTATATTACTATAGGTAGTAATATTATGATGAATAACGTTATAATGAACAATGGTAAATTATATTTTGCTTCATTTAATGAAATTTACCATTAAATTTATTATTATTATGTCATAACGATGTAAATAACTTAAGGAGTTTGTTTTTCACCAAAATATTGTCCATTTCACGAAAATAAATTTTATATTTCGTTAAAAACAAAAAAAAAATTTCCAAAATTGGTTACACATTTGGATGAACATACTTTTACATTTTTTTATGTAAATACTAATAATGTTAAAATTAACTTAAAATTTCAGTAAGTTTCTTATTTGTTATTATGATTTTTTTCATTTTTATCGTGTTTTCAGGTTATAAATTGCATTTTATGTAATTTGTTCTGTTGTAAATTTTTTTTTTAAAGTTGGCATCACTTGGTGAAAATATTATCATTCCGCGTAAATAAGTAAAATAAGAAAATGAGCAACAATAATATTTCATAATATTCTTTCAACAAGATACATTTTTCTATTAATAAATTTTTGTCTATTATGTAAATTATGTATTTAAAAATGAAGACATTTCTCTAATTATAATGTAATGCAAATATATATTTAATCATTTTTTAATATTTATTGCATAAAAGCATTTTTCTAGGACATTATCGATTTTTTCAAGTCATCAATATCATATATTTAGTAATTCTTCTTTTTCTCCTTCGCTGTCTATTCTAATTATTTGGGGTTAGCCGCCCTAGTTCTCAACTTTTATAAAACTCTGTATCCCAGTTCTTCTTCGCTTACATGCATCTACTTTACTCTCTTATATTTGGTAATTATATTTAAACAATCAAATTCATTGTTTTGTACTCCAGATTGATGAGAAAGAATTTACATAATTTTTATTAAAATACACAAATGGGTTTAATTTAGTGATTAAGTATTTAACTATTTTTTCATTTTCATCAAATGATAAATGATAATAAAAACGGTCCTAATAATATCATGAAATGAAAATGTTATAAATTAACAATTTTTTGTAATAAGGACGAATTTTACTAAATGGCTATGACATGGATATGAAAGGAACTCCGATGAAATGGCAAAATTTCCGCCTGTATGATTGAAATTAGGTACACTCAGGATTTTCAGAAAAAGATATTATCGTTTGTTTGTACTGAAACTCACGATATTAATCGAGAAGATGAAATAAACTCCATGAATTGTTTTCTTGAGTGTTTTCACGACGTTTCATCTATTTGCCGGGGCGTAAATATTCCGGATAATCCAATGCAATTTAATCGGATCTTACTCTCAAAGAGAACCTAAAGTAAATGAACTAATATATTTTTTTAATATATTATTATAGTATGCTACTTGATGAAATCACAATATAATAGTGTATATTTTGCATTTTATAGTTTATGGTTTAGAATGAAATAGATTCTATTATGATATTTAGAAGTTATTTTGGGTATTTTTTTTAAGATGCAATCTATATAATATTTTATTATGATATAATACCTTTTAATTCTTCTATATATTCGTTGATCAATAGCGAACAATAGTTGTTTTTTTGTAAAATGTTCATCACAAACAATAATTATTAGTAAGTTGGTAATAATTTTAATAATTTGGAATTTTTTTATGCTATAAGTCATAATTAAAAAAAAAAAAATGGAAAACTTGTTGATAAAATTACCAATTCAATGTCTAACACACTATTTGGATAGATAAATTTGGGTTTAGGACCATAATTGATACATCAAAGCTACTTAAAAAGAATACCATCTGTCCTATTAGTTTTATTGAAAAATACGATTTTATATAGTAAAAATAATAAATACTAATAAAATTAATACAATAATCATTATTGTATTAGTTTATACACGAATTATAGATATAATTAATTATTGAATTGACAAAAATATCAAACAATCCAGAATAGTAAAATAATCTTATTAGAAATTAAAATTATAAATGTTATAATCGATATCAAATCGGTCAAATTTTAATGAGAAATGAGAATAACTCATTTATGCTCAACTATTAATGACTTTGCGAATTGTTAGGAATAAATCGGATTATCATTTGTATACGAATTTGAGCATAAATTATAATAATAATTGATGCGTTAAAAATCTTTACACAGTTGTCAACAAATAATATATATAGATATATTAAAATTATTATGCAATATTCTGATGTAATTTATTCAAAACTATACAAGTTAATATCGACTATAATGTAATTGGTTAAATTAAGTTAACTAAGATTTTTTTAATCAATATCGTTAAATGCGATGCTAGTAAATAAAAACATTCATTTGATTTAATTTTAATTTAAAATTGGAATTTTTAATGGAAAAATAAAAGTAGAAAATTGACTTGACCTAATTAATTTCCAAAATTTTTATTATTTCAGGGTATTTTTTCAAAATAATATTTTTGTATTATGAATGTATTTTTTAAACGAGTCAGTGTTTTTGCAATATATAGATTATACATTTATTAAAATCTCCATTTTCTGATGGGCGAAGTCGAACATAATATTTTATATGTATACATGTAGAAAATCCTGTGTGAATTGTAAAGTACATTAGGTTTAGTAATATTTGTCATTTTACAATATCAAAAGTAGGTAGATAAACAGTCGTTGAATTACGTACCTTAAATAATATTTTGATGCATTTTATTCATATATAATATATTTTATGCATACAAATTATTAAGTATTATAATAAATACAAATATTAGTTTTTGTTATTTGAGTAGAATGTAAATTTAAAAATAGTACAAAGTTAATTATAATATTATACAATCTTATAAATAAATTAATAGTTGTAATCTTATTTCCCAAACTTAGGTGTGCACCTTTACATATTAGGAGAATCGAAGATGGTTCTGGTAGCTACGACAAGCATAGCTATCAAACTATTGGACGGGTTTGGTAATTATGGCTGTCTTGCGTTAAAGACCAGATGCCACCAGCGAGAAAAATCTCGTTGGCTACCTAGTTTTCTACCTGGGAGTCGAACCAGGGACCTTGTGCGCCGAATTATGCATTTTGACCACTCGACCGCATCCGACCCTCATATAATATTATACAATTACATGATTTTTATTTTTATTTATTTTCTCATACTCCACGAATGCAATTTGATATGTAGGTAATTGAATGTGAATATTATCATTTACGTATAATTTGAACAACAGTTAAATATCTACTTATATATTGAAATACCAAATAAAAGCGTTTTTTAACTTGTATGGACTAAAACCGTTATAAAGATTAAAATTAATATAAATTAATTTATTATTAACCTTTAATTTGTCTGTGACGTGGGATAAGTATTTGATAAATACTAATGGAAAGTACACATACATTTATTTATAATGAGAATAATACGAATCAAAATGTTATTTAAGATAATTTAACAACTGTTTGTGTACTATGGAAATTGTGAAATGATAAATATTATGGTCACAAATTACACTGCCCGATATACCTTGAGAATTCTACGGAATACCCGGCAATCGTATAAAATGTCCGGTTTTTCTATTTTACACATAACACATATATATTGTAATATAATATTAACCTAAAGTCAATTCGTCAGTTACATAACAAAAGTAATTTATTAAGTTAGAAGCTAAAATAAATGTTACCTAACGATGAACTTAACTTTTAACATAAATTTCAATATTTAACATGTTTATGTATAGTTATGAAAATACTTATAGTTATGTTAGGATAGCGTGTTTACGAATTTCCAACAAGTACTTATGTGTGTTTTGAAAATGTAAATAACATATTTTTCTTATAGCGTTAAAAGAGTTAATAATGTATAGAATTAAATGAAAAAAATCATGGGTTGGAACATATTGCACGAGAACTGAAATGTTTAGTCATATCACCTATCTAATAGAATATTATTACTGTATTATCTAATTTCCCATAATATTTCATAGTCAAACAATATTAAACGTATAATACTTTAATGACTACCAAAATTTCCCCAGAGTACCTAAATATGATACACACAATATTATATGTACAGAATTGCACTGCCTTTCAGCGAGTGGTGAATTATTAATTATTATTCCAAAACTCGTTCTCGACGAGAATATAAAAACGAATATTATATAGCTGATTCTATAACATTTATTTTGTATTTTGAAATTTTGTCGAGATATCTTCGAAAGAAAACGTTCAGAGTGCAGTTAATACATTCGTATACGTATGTAATCCTTGAACCGGATTATTTTACACGGTACATGGTGTTTTATTAATTGGAAACTTATAAACTCAATGTGCGATATTCTTTTTTTATCGCTTGAACTCTATTTTTTATTCATTTTTATAACAATGGATTTTTTGTTTGGGTTTCAATTTTACAATCGATTGTCGGGAGATATTAAGACACGTTTTGCGTGGGGTATGACATTACATGTTGTAAATATTTTAAGACGTGTAAATATATACGTGCTCGTATACTCGCGTGTCATACGGACCCGTACATTGAGTGTAAATTTAAGGAATGCTAAAACAACGCGAGTTACAAACCTCTGACTGGTAAACGTATATTAAATGGCCAAAAATGTCTTTGTTATATAATATTATTTTAAATTGGAAGTTTGAACATTCTACGTTTATTTTTATCACTTAAATGCGATAAAACTGTGTTTAATTCCTAGAAATTCGATTCTGAAATATCGTAATGTAAAATCAGATGTATCTAAAAAAGCAACAAAATTCCATTTTCTCTTTTTCCCACAAATTACTTTTAGTGTTTTAGTAGGTTACTGTGATTGTGAAGTCTGTATTGATAACTTAAACATTGGGACGGAGCAGTTGAACAAGGTTGTGGTTTAAAACGACGTATGTACGTAGAATTGGTGTAATTTTAATTAATTGAATGTTATACACCGGAGTTTTAATGAATTCTATATATGCAATTTTTAAGAAAATTTAAGAAAAATCAAATAAAAGAATTTAAAAATATTTATACAAAAATTATTTAAATTAATTTGGGTTATTTAATTTACTCTTATTATAAAACATGTTATTGTAGTTGTAAAAAGTTAATTTTTTTAAATTTTTTTAAAGTGCAATAAAATTATTTGTTTTTAAATTAGTAAATTTAAAAACCAAAAAGATTTTTAATCTAAAATGTAGTCCTACTTTACTCTAAAAATACTTTAACAACTGGTTTTACAGTTTTGTGTAAATATGTATTTTCCACTGAAAATTATCACTTTCTTCTTAATGTATTTTTGAAGATTGAGCAATAATATATTTTTACATATTAATTCTCATTCACATAAGATGAGGCTGAATAAAATAATCCATTACTAAGTATGCATTAAAATTATTCATAAAACATTTTTCGAATTTTTATAGACTGCGCGTATGTACAGATTCAATACCCTCATACGGTTTAACGGCATCCTCATTGCCCTCCATTAACATGGTTCAGTGTGTTTTTTAATTTTTTTAAATTCTAAAAAAATAGAACGGTTAGGCCTCTAGCACACTTTGTACCATTGCATTTATTAATATATAATCTGTAGTGGTAGTGAAATCAATATTTGAATCACGTCACGTGTTTCAAAATTTTTTCATTTTGACCGATTACCTGTCTTGGAACTTATGGAAATTGACAGTGGAAATATATGCTAGGTATGATAGGTAGTAATCCTATGTAAAATCACGATATTTAATTAAAAATATATAGACTACATTTCGGTCTATATTTATAACTTTCTCAATTAATTATGTGAGAATTAGAAATTAATTATTTAATAATAAAGATGTCTTGATTACTTACTTATATATATAATTATTTAAACTCAATAAAAAAAAAACTCTTCGGAAAAACTTATGGTTTTTAAATTTGAATACTACGTACACCATCCTTAAGAAAGCTCGGCTTTATTTTGATTCTTCTCATGTGTGTAATTAAAATTGTAGTTTATAATTTGTAATGATTAATTATCTTTGGTTTTGAGAATTTTATCTATCCGGAAATGCTCAAATTTTCTTTCAATTAATGTAAATAATTTTTTCACCCCTTTTAGTATAAGTGTATTATTATCCTGATATCAATCCAGTGTTGGAAAAGTTATTTTTATGAAGGTTTATTTTCAGTTAATTGCTTCTTTTTGAAAAATTAGAACTCCTTCATAACCACGTTGTTATTTTTTTTAAAAGGAACTTGTTTTGTTTTTGGTTTCTTTTAATTAAATTATTATTAAATGATTATAATTTATTATAAAAATAAATACGCATATAGTGGAAGGTTTATAAACTTAATATTTACCAATTTTAAAAATTAAATATCGTTTTCATATTACCTTTATTATTTTTAAAAAACAAAATACTATAATAACGACTGAACTATTTTCTAGTATACCTGTATTTTAAGGAACGAAAAATATTTACTATTATTTTATTAATTCACGAGATGACAAATTTTGTGAACAATCTACGAAAATAGGAACTCATACCCGTTCCTATGTATTAAATTGAAGCGATTGCAGGAGTGTTTTTTTGGAATTCATTCCATCCCCGTATGCTATATAACACCAATGCTTAACTCTTACTGTAATTTCTCTTTTAAACCGACGGAATCAATGAGTCTATGTAATAATATGTAAATATTGTTGATGTTTTTTTTTTTTTATTATAAAAATAAACATTACATAAGGGAAACGATAGGTAATTATAGTAATCAATATTTGCCAACTGCGTGCTTTCTACCATGTGCATAGGGTAAACAAGGGATTTTCAGACTGGGCTTACCCCGAACCACTAGCGATTCTCGAAGTACACGGTGCATGTGTATGTGTGCATGTGCGTGTATGTGTGTGTATTGTGTGTTGTTAAATTTAGCGTTTTATTTATTTATTTATTTTTATTTTTTGGCCATAAACTTAGACTTTTTTTCTTTTTTTGCTTTCATACGGATTTACCAGTGCTACGGCTGCTGCGCTGTTGGCGGACGTGATCGTGTTCCACGCGGTCCCTTCGACACCGGTCTGTGTCGTCTTCTCGGCGGAGCCAACACCATGCGGCCCCGCTTCGGCGGACGCGGACGTCGCGGCGACGGCGGTAGACGCGGTAGCGGCAACACTGCACGCACCGGCGGCGGCGGCAGCGGCGGCGGCTGCGGCGGCGGCAGTGGCGGTGGGACCACTCCTGGTAATTAGTTCGTCGCTGAACGCCACTACAACGCTCCGTCTCCTTGACACGATTCCGCCGTTGCTGGACGTCGAACCCGGACTCAGAAGGTTCTAGAAAAAAAAAAAATGGGACGAACGGAGGGAAAAATTAAAAGAAAAATTTTTTTACGATTTTATCCGGGTCAAGTGGTATGTCACACCGCCACCGTCCCATCAGTAAGTGGCGACGGGGAAGGGCGACCGCAATTTGCGCACTTGCACACGCCACTGCCGTCAAATCCACCGCCACTTCTATTATTATAGATTATTGTTATATACATGTATATATATATATATATATATATACATATATATATATATATAGACCACTACAAGTACATACACACACTAACACACTCTGAATCGTATTTGCCAAGGTTTTTAATTTTTTGTTTTTTGTTTTTTTTTTGTTTTGTCAACAACATTGTAATTTACAGCTTTTGGTTTTCTGTTGTAATCGCGTAATATGTACTATGTATAACGTCGTCACATACGGTTTAATGCGATATGCAAACCGATCAACTAGTACGGACTAATCTATACATAATATAATGTTCTGAGATTATATTTAACTATCGTACGACGTTTAAATGCATATGGCTACGAGCCGTCTACGACTAAACACGACGTTTTTACGTGTTGTCGTTATTCCAATACAGTACGAACGAAATGAAAATTCCAACCGAACACATGTGGGTTTGTTAGGAAAAAAAAAAAAAAAATACTTTTTGTTAGTTGTAAAATCAATATTTAGCGACGTCATACCGTGTATTATAGGATGTGCTGAGTTGGCTTCCATGTTAAAATTTTCGGCGGTTTTTTTAATCCGACTATTTACACAATTTGCACACTCACTTTTATACTCGCACGTCTTTAGTTTTAGCTAGCACTGAAATGATAAAATATGGCGGCGATTACATATTTCAGACGTGTTATTACAATATTGTACACAAATATTAAAATGATTACCTACAATATGAGTGTGTGATATTTATTTTTTAGTATGTTAGAGTAACATTTTCAAAACATTTTGACAATATATCTACGGCAGAGAAATACAGAATTCAGTCGATATGGTAGATTTTGTCACATTGCGTCAACCTTTCACGGAAACATTGTGAAATAATTTAATCATAACATTGAATTACCAAAAAAAAAAAAAGAAAAAAAAAAGACTTGTATAGATTGTCAGAGCACCATCTTGACTATTATTCTATGACCACTTTTCCGGTGATGGAAATTCGAAAGAAATCATCTCGTCATTTGGAATCGAATCCGCAACCTCAGATTACCGCACACACGCCTTAGCGATTTCACTACCTAATCATTCATACAACTTTACGAATTTCAGGTGCTTAATCACTGAGATGTTCTGATCGTGAAATCTATTGTAATAACTCAAAAATATTGTAGCTAATGTTGTCATTTAAGAAAATGATTGAGGGCTAGTTAGGTTATAATTAAAAAATAATAGGTTATAAACTGAAAATAATATTTTTGGTATCTTTATTTATGCTAAATTAATAATGAAATATTAAATGTCTCGGGAGTAAGTATTGATTCATTATTCAATATATAAGAAATTGTTATATAATAGGTACTATATCCGGCCATTTTTTTGAATTACCACGCATAAACATGTCTCGGGATTCGTGGACACGATAATTGTACGGAATCAAATACCTATCTTATTACCAAAATAATTTATTTTATTTTATTAATCATTTCTACAGTGCGTAAATATTTCGTGTGAATTGATAGTCTCTTTTTATTTTAATAATGAATTGAAATGGCAATCATTCTGTTTCAGATAGTAATTTACATTGTAAGGCTCGGATTGCCTTAAAATGAAAACGGGAAACGCGAAGTATAATGAAATTTTCTTTAACTTAATAATAATTTTAAATGGTAAGAATCACGTTACATAAGATGGAGAATGCCGAAAACGTTCTCTATCAAGACTCAATCATATAAACTTTCCGTTTATCTGTGTGTGACTCCACAAGTAACTGGTCATAAAAGTCCAATCATCAATACCAGTGGTATGCAACCCAACTAGCACCAATTTATTATGAATGTTTAATCGTCAACAGCAGGAATGCGAGATATTAATTTACAAAATAGGTTCGGATAGCCCTAACACAAATGAATGAAACACGATATAATTTATTTTATGTTAGACTTAATCAATTCAATCAATCATGTTATGAGAAAATGCATCTGAAAACGATCGATTTTTATATTTTATTTAATTGTTGAACACTGTCTTCAACTGATAGTAGACGAAATGGATTTTGTGGTGGAAAATGAACAAAATGACAATTGTAAATTGCGCATAAATGAAGGTGTATATGAAGTAGGTAATCGGTTCATGATATTGAACGATGAAAAAAATGAAAAAAAAGATTAAAAGTGATGAAGGTGGTGTTAAGCTGGTTTGGCTGTTGATTTCTCCGATACACCGACTGCGTTGTTGTGTGGTGGCATTCTGCGGGCAGTGCGACCCGCTCCAGCCACCGAAGGGATTTATTGTTGGTGAACCGGTCAAGGATTTAATCCCCGCTTAAAAATGTTTGTTGTCCCTTGTTTAACGTACTTTGTACGCGTGGGAAAATGTGTCTTTTTTTGGGCGATGTGTTTTTCGCGTGTATGTCAGTTGTCAACTGTGCATCGGTCATCTATAATATATAATCTATATCATGTATGTTTTACTCGTTTATGTGCGCCGGTTAAAATTTACATCATTTATTGTTTCTTTATCGTGTCCAAGTGAGTGTTACCGGACCGTGTTTGTAGTCTATTTCGTATTATTTGTAAAATAGGTGTTTTTTTTTTAAATTTTATTCTAATCCATTTCTGTCGTATCTGGGGAATGGCTGCTGTAACTGAGAGCAGAGTGGCGCTATAATTTATTAAGTTCAACTCATAATTGTTATTTTTTACATATATTGATTTTCGTACACATACCGACTGTATTATATTTGTAGTAATTTAACACACGTTAATAGTATACATATAAAAATCGTTAAGGCACGGCCCAGACTACTGATTATAGAAAGCTGAAATTTCTAGAGAATATCCCTTTAATGGCATAGACGCTCGAAAAAAAATATATTTTTTAAATTCGACCTTTAAGGGAGAGAAAGCGTGGAAGTGGGTGTAAATTTTTATTCAACGTCCAACCCAGTCTAATAGTCACAGAAAGATGATATTTTTAGAGAATATTTTTTTAATGAAACAGTTTTTCACTATGATTTTTCAGTAAAACTATTATATATATATATAGTATAAAACGGTCAAAGTTAGCTAATTCGGCTGGTATTATATTTGTGTTTGTATTACACGTAGTAAATATTTTTTTACCTTATTTATTTTAATTAACATAGTATAATCATTTTGTTTTTCTATTATCCCTCTTCGAATTAAAAGTTCCACACCACGTTTAAATGCCATTTTAAATATTGTTTTAGAACATGAATAAAACACCTAAATGACATTAATAATTTCAAAATATTTTCTGGAATTTGAATAAAACACATGATTGAAATATTAAAATACACATGTTTTTACAATTTTGTTTAAAAAATAATCTCACAATATATTCAAACCGTGTTATTTTAAATATTGCATTCAACATATTTTTAACAAATGTTAGAAATATTAAATTTACAATATTTGTTTATACAATATTTTCAACACGATACCACAATGTTTATTTTTAGACATATGGTTTAAAACAGTTTAAAAACATATTTTCACAATATTTATTTAGTCCAATAACTATCTGGGAAGTTATCAGCAGCCCTTCATAACATTGAGAAAAAAAAAGACTTTTTCTGAACGGAATTCTAACAAGGATATTTAGTAAAACTTAGAATATATAGTATATAGAATATACCAGTATAAAATTATTAACCATTGTTTATGGTATTATATACCTATAAATAATTATATTATACTTATAAAGATTATAATATATTTATTGCCTACAATTTAAAATTATCTAAATACAGTTTAACACATTTTCTACGTTTAAGTAACACTTTTATTCTCATGTGTAATTACGATATTTTGTTAAAAAAAAACACGTTTTCAAATAATTATTAATACATGTTCATAAATAGTGATTTTAAAGTTATCTTAAAAAGATTAATTGATAGAGGAAAATATTTTGGATTGAACTTCTGAATAAGGTTCGCTCAATCGCTCCATATTGTTATCCTCTATTGATCTGTCAAGAAGTGTTTTAAGTCTAAAATAACTCTGAAAACCAGTTTTAACCGTTTTGTATAAATATGTTTTTACCACTGAAAATTGTCAGTATAAATAAACTTATTATTGACAGTAGTAAAACTGCAAATTTATTCAATTTCGAAAAAATAATATATTAGCTTAAAGAAAAGTATGGAAAACACATTGATTAATAATACATGAAAGATATTTTAATTTTTAAAAATTAATTATTTTAAAAACGTTTTTTATAATTAAGTTTACGTACAATTTAACATTTTACTAGAACAGATAATTGGAATTTGAATACAATCTGGCCTTTTTCATAATATAATCCTTTCCATGTACCTTCTTCAATTTCTCTCATTATTTGTCTTATGAAGATTGCAAATACTGCCACTCCTTTTATTTTTCACATTAGTCTGTTAAGTTTTATATTAATTATATATATATATATATATATATATACTTATTGTTTCTATTACATTACTTCATAATATTATTATTAATACATGTCGTCGTCAGTCCTACCTAATATATATTTCACCTATTGTATTGGACACGTCTCGTATTGTCAATAAAAATAACATTAAATAGGGTTATTTAGGGTAGTAGAGAATTGGTACCGGGAATAGTATCTATATGTTATAGCTTACTACTAAATATTTAGTTTTACATACATTTGAATAAAAAAAAATTTAAAATACCGTAACGAACTCAAATAGGAAATGTTAAATTATATAATACATACATTTTTGAAATTCTAATTTATTTTTTCGTAAAACTGTATTTATTTAAATTGAAAAATATAGCGTTCCAAAAAATTGGCAGCCCTAGGGAAATGCCCCCCTTTGTCTCTCCTTTTCATTTAACACGGCCCTGCAATACAATGCATCATTATTAATTATTATCGATGGATGAATATTGTGCGAATATAATGAATCGATTTTTATATTTGTTTTGAAAAAATGTACAATTATTTATAATCAAATCATTGGTTACGTGAAATATCACAATCTCTATAAAATTCTATAACTGAATAAAGAATTGTATTTTTTTTTTTATGAATTCACATAAATAATATGATTCATAAAATGATGTAGTACCATAATTTAAATAACATGGGTTGTGCATTTTGAATGTACCGTTGTGAATAAGTTTCATATTCTCTGTACTGGCGCACAATTTCTAGAGTCGACGAGAAATAGTATTCGAGACAAATGACGTATACGATTTAATTGTATTAAGTAATTAAATTTGTGTTTAATGTTACATATATAATTAAACTCTAAAGTTTATGTAGATTTAAATGTTAAGAAGACGTTAGCCCAAAGAAAATTTTACATGCATTAGGATTTCTCAATTATAAATACCTATCAACTTACAAACATCTTAGAAATACGAAACAGAAGACAAATATTATGTATAATACGAGTATAACGACAGTATCTAGTGTTCTGCGTAGTCGAATTTTGTATACATTTTGCACAATATTGTATTATATCAAATTTTTCAGGAAATATATTTAAAAATAGGTAACGTGGTATCAACAACTCTAAAAAAAAAATTAAAAAATAGAATTTCAATTATTAATATAAAATGTGTTTGAATTCACTTATATATAGACATAGAAAAAGAAAATTGCTACGCGTACAGGGTATTAAATAATGTTGTTTAATCATTTTACTTTATTTTAAAATTGAAAAATGTGAAAGTAAAAGTTATATTATATTTACATAAACATTAATAACATGGAAAATACAATATAAATAAAGTAATTTAAAAAATATCATTTAAAATTGTAAATGACATATTTAATTTGTGAGATAATCGTTTTTGTCAAAATGTCATTAAAATTGCCTTCATCTGGCACTGATATTCCATTAAAAATACGCATTTTAATAGCTATTAGTTAACGTAATTACGTGTAAATATACTTACTGAATCGATTTGAGCGTTATCCATAAACCGGAGCATGGGTTGAGACGACTCGTCGTCACCACTCCTTGCGCCATTTCCGTGTTTGTTATCATTCGTTTCTAAAAAATTAACTATATTTTATGTTTCTATTAATAATAATACTATTTGATCATGTTTAAAACTTAAAATTGAGTTATGACCACTATTTTTGTGTTTTGTTTCACGTAACTTTAGTAGTTTCTGAGTTTTAGCGTTTGGAGTCTCACGAGACGAATTTCTGGTTAGGAAACTTTCCTATATTAATCAATGTTCATATATATATAGAGATATAGAACAACTTTATTTAGACCGTTTTCTTAATTTAAGTTTTTGTTTGACCAAAGGTTTATTCCTTCAATAAAGTGTAATAATATTACTTTTATTGTACTACGGAGTATCTGTACGTATTCAAAAAGTATCTGTACACATGCAGTGTAATTCAAAAAAATAAAAATAAAAATTAAAAAAGTTAGTTAATCATTTCATAAAACGATGATAAACCGATATTATCATTGTTCTGGAATTATAAAATATTGACATTAAATACTATATTATTGTATATCTATCTATATTATTATAATTTATAAAATATATTAAATTTAATTTAAAAAGTAAACTAAATTAAAGTTGGAAATTATATACCTATTGTTAGAAATTAATATTAATTTTTTTAATTAACCAACATTTATTTTATATGGACGATTAATTTAATAAGTTATAATTTTGGGAATAATAAATTTATTTTTTAGAATAAAATATAAATTGTATGTGAAATGTAGAGGGAAAAAGAAAAATTTATATTTTCATAGTTGTACAGAGATTTTTACTTTTAAATTTAAAAATAAATTCATAATATCATATTGTTAGTTTGGAAAAAGATCAAACAATTCAAATTTTCCAGAACTTCATTTGACATTTATTTATTTATTTTTTTGAAAATATAAAATTAAAATTTTTATTTGAGTAGTGTTTTATTTTTTTATATATTAAATCAATTATGATAATTATAAAATCCTAGTGTAACTTTTAACTATACTTAATACACATTATTTTTATGAACTTAATTTAACTAGTTAATTTGCTTATATTTAATACATATTATGAGCATATAAACAATAAAATATTGTAAGTACTCTATTTGAGATTTATATAGGTAATATATTATACATATTAAATATATAAGAACATACATATTAAATATCAAAGACATCCACAGTTTATTTGATTTTTTATTCAAACTGATTAATTATTATGTTTCAAACCTTATTTTTGATTATACAATTGCATTGAATTGATTTTAATAGTATTAATTTTGATATGAATAACTTTATTTGAACACAATATATCATCGGGATTTAAAGTAATTTGAATCTTAATTCATTCAAATCTTTGTAGTTCAAGTCATGAGTATATTTTATGTGTTTAACATGAATTATGATTGGCAAATTCTAAATACAAAGTATTGATAAAATTTTCGAGGACCGCTCGTGTCGATTTGTACCTTTGATAAAAAGAGTGAGGATAATAAATATTTGCTATAATTTATACCAAAATATTGAAATACAGAAAAATCCATTTGATTTGGTATTATTTTATGTAAATACGCCGCTTCTGGGTGTTTATCGTATTTTGCCTTTGAAATTCAATTACGTTTAAAGCATTTTCGTTTTTTCCTCCCCCACCAGTATCCATACGTATTGCCTATTGTAGTTTATCGGAATTTATAACACGAAAAAAAAAATAATAATAACCCATCCAAAATACATCGTTGTCGAGGAAAATTACCGATAAACACGAGTAAAATAAAAAAAAAAATAGAAACTTTTAAAAAGGGCGTTATTTTAAAAAGCAACACACATTCGTATACTTTTCTAGGACTACGTAATAAATTCCCATACGCGAAAAATATGGAATGATAAGGGAAATATTTAAATTCCAACCCAACCTTTTTTATCGATGTATTGTGAATTATGTTAATAACCATATCCTCAAGAACATTCGAAAATATAAATGAGTATTTTTTTAAAAAACAGCTCCTATAAGTTTTTATTGCAGCTTAATGATCTATAATTTTACACTCTAATATAACTGAAAAAACTTGTAGACATTTCTCTAAAAAACGTGTTATTATGCTAAAAATGGGATGGAAAATGTTGTGTGATAAATATTTACACAGTATAATATAGAATTTACTTATTGAGATTTTTTTTTTAGTTATTTTAATTACCCGATGTGTTGAACTATGTACAACGGAAAAACAACAATAAAAAATACTATGAGTAGGTTGTATCCAAAAGTTAAAAAAGCTATTAATATTATGAATATATTCTATAAAGGATATTTCATGAGGACTTACTCATTATAGGAATATTTCTTAGCACCTAGGTGGTGTATTATAATTTATAATTTATTTCTTTCAAATATATTTATAATTACAATTATAATTTAGTCCTTTCAAAAAATTTGTTGGACTTAAACATTAATTTATAGTTCTGTAAAAAAAAATTCAAATTAGTTTATTTAAATATATTGTACCATTTTTAACAATATCTTATATAAAAATGTTGATTATTTTAGTTATAAATTTTACTATAATTGTAAAATAATTGATGTAATTTCTTCAAAAAGTATTAGGTACCTACCTTATAAGTTATAACATATAGGTTGTACGATGAGCCACTTCGTGTCAAATTTTCCGATAATAATTTGCAGAATAATAAATTATTTAACTACCTAATTTTTTTTTTATAAATAATTTATTCCATAATTCAACTAATAATATTAGTTCATTTTAATTTAAAATTTAAAATTAAAGTTTACTTTATTAATAAAGATCAAGTTTAAAATATTTATTTAGGCAAAATTACAATGATTAAGTTCTTACGGGGAACCTTGTATGGCTGTATAATAACCGAAAACAACAATTTCCAGAGAATGATATTTTTATTAATGATTTTATACTTACTACCCCACTATTCAAAAAAAAAAAAAAAAAAAAAAAATAATAACGAAAACAACTGAATAAAAGTACGAAAATTCTAAATAAAAAAAGCATGAAAATATAACAAATACAACAATTATTATTATTCCTTGAATTCATTGTTCGACTTTTTAACAGATTTCCCCAAATAGTTCTTTATGATTTAATTATTTTTAATAAAATAATATTCCTAATGAGTGTTATTACTTTATTAGATAATTAAATTAATATGTCAAGTGATTTTAAAATTTTATAAAAGTTAATTATTGTGATATTGAAAATTTTGTTTTTGAATTGTACAAATGACATACAATTAAATCAATTAAATAAAATAATTTTTTTAAATATATTATGTAAGTTGTCTCCTATTTACAAAATCAATTATCTATAAAATGTTAGTTATTGGGAAAATAATAATATTGAACATTTTTTAGTATATTAAATTATAAATATTTATATATTATGTGAAAGTGATTTAAATATGGTTACAAAATTTTACAATAAAAATAATATATAATAAATACTGTATTTACCATCAGGCCGCAGTATATCATATACCTACTAATTTTCTGGGGATATATATTTTTTTTGAAGGGACATTTAAAAATTTAATTTTTTTGCGATATTTAAGTCGAAACAATAGATATCAAATAAAATTGTGGACTTTACTCTGAAGCCGTTCGAAAATATAAAAATATTTATAATATACGAATAAAATGATTTCCGTATTGGTTACAATTATTTTCCTACAAACAGTATATACGTGATCGTAGTTTAAGGATTCGATTTGAATAATTTGTTAGGATATTTTCGACTAAAAATAAATTTGGGCACCTACTTATTTTTATACATTCCGCTTATTATGTTCATCGGATATTTTGGCAAGTCCATACACGTGACGGTCGTAACAAAAAGGGGACGAGGAAAATTGGCTTTGCAGATGATTAAATTTACCTATAGAAATTTCGGGTCGATCGGTCGGTATCCCGTAGCAGAATCTGAGACGACGTCACTTGTATTTCTTCACAGCGTAATGACATTCGGTTAACTAACGGCGGATTTGATTTAATTTTGTCGCAACGAATTATCGTTACACGTCGGCGCGACTATTTATGGAAATGCATTAAGCGCCCTCGACTATTTGCGCGTTTCGCGGTCGTTATCGTTATCGGCAGGTACTCCTCCCTAGTTGCGTATTTATCGTTTTTGTTATCATTCGTATTATATTATATCGCCGGGGAGGACGAATTAGCAGTGTTTTTTTTTTTTTTTTTTTCACTCTCTCTACTACACCGGAAATTTACCGTTTTTGTCGTGGTTATTTGTGCTGAGCGACAGTAGTGCGACGGTGGTGGCGCTCCGCCGCTGCGCCTTCTCCTCCCGTTCGGTCTGCCGTCGCAGCATCCACACCCGATACTTTTTGATCAGTTTCCGCTTGCCTCGCCTCCACAGATGAGCAACGTACCTGTCACACGCACACATAAAATGACATTTTTAGATCATTAATAATCGCAAGGATCGGGGGAGGGGTAAAGGCGGTAGATGGGATGGCCCATATAGTGATGGCTAGGGGCGGATTGACGGAGGGTAGTTTTGGACGGGGAGGATGGCGCGGTGGGTGTCCTAAACGCGGAGCGTAACGTCGGCGGTGATCGGGTGAGGTGTAAATTAATGAATTGCTCTCGCAACCGGTGTGAGCACCAATTTCTCCTGCTTCCCCACGTCCGTGTAATATACATAATATGCATATACGTCGCACTTAATAATGATGATAATAACCAATATCGGAAAGGTATACACTTCTGTCCTGCTCAAGTGATAATAAGATATAATATTATATAAACTATACGCATCTATATAGCTAGTATACAGTTATACAGTGTGTTCGCGCCCGATTAAATATGTAACACGAAAATATTACAGACGGAAGACGTTGAAATCGACCTCTCCCCCCTCCCCTCCGACCATTGAGACAATTAAAATAATATACTTAGGTGATTGAAAAAACAATTGGAAAAATTTTAATGGCATCTCAAAGGTTTTGAAATTTCATAAAGTAAATTTTCACCATGGTTTGATATTAAACACAAAATGAATCGAATTACTACAGTTAATCTATTTTTTAAACTCGAAATGGTCGTTATTGCGTCCACTAAAAACAGAAGCAAGTAAGATCAGTCTACAGATCAATTGCAGTATAACCAAATTAATGGAGCCTAGAAGAAAGTGAAAGATTTTTTTTTTTTGAAAAGGTGGATGATTTAAAATATTTAGGCACGAATCTGAGCACCATAAACGACCCGGCAAAAGAAATAAACATCCAAATGAATAAAGCTGAAAAAACCTTTTACTCTCTAGGGAAATTCCTCAACTCTAAGATGTTGTCAAGAAGTACAAAGTGTACACTTTATGTATCTAAAATAAAACCAAACCTAACGTATGGTTGTGAGGCCAGGACCACAACGAGTACAACGGAACGAATGCCGAGGACTTTTGAAAATAAAGTGTGAAGGAAACTTTGTGATCCAGTGGTTGATGCAGGCATGGGTTTCCGGAGAAGGAGATATAACAAAAAATTACAAGGGTCAATGGAAACGGGAACGGTAATGAACTTTATTAGAGTCCAGATGATTCAATGGCTTGGACACATTATGCTTCGAAAAGAAAATAACTCATTATTAGCAGCTTTTATACCTCATTGGGTAGGTCCAGAAAAAGATGGTTAGATTGAGTAAGGGAAGACTTGAAAGGCCTAGTTGTTGTGAACTGGAAAGACCTGTTTTCAGACAGAGATAGTTGGCGTGATATAGTGTTGGCGGCCTAAACTCTCAGAGAATAGTTAAGCCAAAGAAGAAGAAGAAGAAGAAGAAGAAGAAGAAATTTTCATGTTCAAACCAGGATATTAAATCCAAATTGAATCCAATTACTATACACTTAATCTATTTTTTAAACTTGAAACGGTCGTAATTCATTTGATTTTTTAAAATGGTAAATATTTTTATTATTTTAAATTACACGTGTGTTAATATTCTATTCGTCCAAATAAAAATGGTCAGTCTATGATTATTAAGAGGACGTGATATCCGTATTTGTTGTCTCCATCTAACCAACTGTTAATATACGAAATTTAATGTCAGCATTTGTATTGCAACTTGGTAATTTTTAATAAAAAAAAGGGTAAATTAACCTATTACCAAATTTATAGACGAGATTACTATCAATTCCGTTTAACATCGTCCATTTTTCCGAAATTACAATTTTAAACAAAAATATATCTATTTTAATTAATGAGTTTTTAAAATAGTTATATCTCTTTAAAAATTCTAAAAAAAGACGACGCTACAGCACAGATAATGATCTCTCCTATAAAATTAGTAATATGTTAATTTATTTAATGGAAAAGTTGTGATAAAAATTCTGAAAATAAATGTCTTATATTATCAATTGGTTAGTTGGAGACAACAAATACGGGTACACGTCCCTAACTCGGATTAACTCAACAAACAATTTATTGATCGACCAAAGTTGATCTAGTATAATACGGGCTCTAAGAGTACGATTAGTCGTTGTAAGGGCAAGTTGTTACAATATTATACGTTTTACTTCTAATTTTAGTAACTTGGGAAATTGAAGAAATAAATGAGATTATCACTAACTTTATGTGTGTTGTATGATAACATCCGTCATCCGTTATATTTAATTTATATTTAATAAGAAAAAAAAATCAAATTTTTGCCATGTCTTTTGTTATTATAAGTACTTACATTTTTCTTAAAAATTTCTAAAAATATTTTCGACATAACGACTTTAGATCAAATATTTCTGATACATTTTTTTTTAAGTGAATAATTGTAGTAACAGAATCTAATTTATAAATTAAAATATGTTCCTATGAATTATATTTATTAATTAATTATTAGTTAAATTGTTACACTTATATTCCTATCTTCTTATATAATCTTATATGTATCCTATTTTAAAAGTTATAGTGTAATATTAAACGTTATAAATGATTTATCATAATGTTTAGTTTGTAATATTATTACTAAAGAATTTTTTTCATGTTTTATGGTTTTTATGTTACAAAAAATAATTATTATTATCTATTTTTTTTAGATACTTAACAATGAAGCAGGTATAGTGTTAATATATATTAAAAACAATATAGGGCCTAATGTTGTTCCTTGAGTGATCTTATAATCTTTGACATAACAATAATTACTGTAATAAGGTCCAATAGTGGTTAGTTGTTGTCTGTTACTCAGATAACTAGTAAACAATTTCAATGTATGTCGTTATGTCGTCAAAGCGTGATTATTTTAATTTATTTAGTAATAATTGTCTACTGATTGAATCAAATGCTTTTTCTAAGTCCAAGAAAAGAAATTAGAATTTTTTTTTATAATCTCTTTTATTGTGTAAAAAGTTAATAATATCAATTAAAGCGTCCTCAGTTCCTAATTTTTTCCTAAAACCATATTGTCCATCAAATATTATTTTCTCTCTCTCTAAGTATTCAAACAGTTGATTTTTTATTATTTTTTCGAGGATTTTAGATAAAATTCCTACTATTGAGATAGGTCTATAATTAGTGAAATTTGTTTTATCCTCTTTTTTATGAATCGGTATGATTCTTGCTACTTTCAATTGCAAGAATTGCAATGCCGAGTTGTTATTCAAGTTATTTAATATATTTATTACTTCATTACTACCAATGGTATTTAATTTGAAGTTGGGCCTTGTGTTTGATAGATTGTTAGTGTTTACTCCTGATTTAGGTTGTATATTATTTATATTATTAGGAAAATTGTTTTCTACTAATCTATTTCCAGTTGTTGCAATATATGAATTCACTATGTTAAAGTAGTCTTTAGGTGCTGAAATCGGATATTTATCCTTTATTATTTCATTAATTGGAAGTACTGTAGAATTAAATTTTCTCCCTGTTAGTTCATTAATCACTTGCCAGATTTCTCTACCATTACCTTTACAAGTTTCTATTTTATCAATATAATATTGTTCTTTAGTCTTTCTAATGAGTATTGTTAATTTATTTCTATGAGCTCTGTAATAATTTATTAATTTATGATTTGAAGTATCTTTTTTAAATTTAATATTAAGTTTATCTCTATTTTTTATTGATGTTACAAGACCAATGGTGATCCATAAGTACACGTATACACTTGTCTACCTACCTATACTCTGTACGACTTCCTGTATAGTTACTCGATTTTAGGAAACTCAGTAAACATTTTAGTAATTAATACGAATAACAATAAATAATAAAAAAAAATAATTATATATATATATATGTATATATAATAAATAAGAAAAGAAATTCAATTACATAAATGAATACCGAATTTATTTTTGTATATTTTTATTTTATAGGAAATATTTTTAGAAAATTAACGAATATTTTATAGAGCATATTTCTGTTTTAAAGCATTTTAGAGCCCCAATAATATTAATTCAGAAAACAAGAATGGAAACATTATAAAATCCTAGTGAAATCATCATGTTTCTATTATTTATTTGGGATTCTGTCTGTACTGCACTGTGAACGACACCCCAGTAAAATCATTTTTCATAATAATATACTGGGCTGAACTTATAATTTTTTTTTTTATCGCGTGGGCAGTAATTTTTTTTTACGTTATTTCGAGTTTAAAATATGAAAATAATTAAACCGGTGTAATTGTACCTACCGAACGCTACAATTATGTATTTATATACTAATTGTATTGTTTATAAAAAATATAATTGTTTTGAAATATACAAATTAATATTTTTTGAAATAGTAAAAATATGTCATTATAGTTAAAGTTTAAATAATGGATTTCTGAATTTTAGTGATAAAAATAAAATAAAATAAATTTATTGCATACGTCTATAGTAGTATTTTGTTCCTATTTTGACTATCTGCAATAGTCTAATATAATACGCAAAATACGGTATTTTATCCTCAATAAAATTACTCGGCAAGTAACCTGGAAATCGTACAATATTCCTGCTGTATTACATCTATAATAATTGACGTGCACTTTATGTACTTACTATTTACTATATATACGAAATGCGTGTAATCATTATTCGAACATAACATTTGGAATTATACAGTCTTCGAATCGTGTTTATTATAGAACTAATTATAGAATTATAAACATAAAATGATAAATTATTTGAAAGGAATTATAGGTACCTATATTTTAAAAGATTTAGAAGTTTTATTAATTTACAATGGACAATACTCGGTTTGTTAGTGTTGATTGTTTCTCATACTTTTTAGCAGCTTTGTTTATTATTCATAATATATTATATAGCTACTAAAAACTATGAAAAATATTCAATATTAGAAAATCAAGTATCTAGTTCATTGTAAATTAATATAATTTCAAAATATTTTAAAATTTACCTATTGTTAATTTCAATTAATATTTTATGAAATTTTTATATTAAATGTATAGTAGAACTTATTATAGACTCCTAGAAATTAATTACTTGGAACTGTAACTACATGGTATACATGTAAATTATCAATATGAACCATAAATATTGGTTTGTTTGTTTGTATTTATTTTTTTTTTTTGCTATAAAGGTATAAAATCGTTTTATAGTATAAATAATTATAAGCTATTATAACGTTTATACGGATGTCAATAAGCATTTAAGTTAAGATTAAATAAAAGTTAAGTTATTTGTTAACTTTTTAACTATATCTAGGTACCTAATAATAGGATATAGTATATATATATATATATATATATATTATATATATATTCTTAAATTTTCCCCGTTTGTACTTAGTTAAAATATCTATGAGTGTTTGGAAAGTATTATTAAGTCGTTTTTTGTTTAAGTTAACAGTTTCAAAATAAAATATAAGAATTAAAATGTATTTTTTATGTCGTAGTTATAACGCTGAAAAAAAATAGATTATGAATTAACAAAAAATAAAACAAGTTCGGGAGTTCGAAAAATGAGAGTAAAAAATTCTTGGAGTTTAAATATATTTTATAGAAAAAACTCTATTTCGATTAACCTAAAATTATATTATTTTAAAAAGTTTAAACTTTTAAAATTAATATGAATTGTAAATATTAATATTAGTAACCTCAGCAACGCATTGTAAGTATACAGACAGACGTTTGGTTACCAAAATACACTCTTTGAATATAATTTCCCGTTTTCTATCTCTATAGTAACTATGAGTAATTTTAAGGACATGAAAAGTAACAAGTAATAAAATGTAAGGACAATTAATTGTCAAATCAACAGTATTCTTCATAACTATATACTAGTAGTTATGAAATCATATACAGTTACATGGTCACACAGGGATATGCGGTATCTAAACTTATGTCTAGAAAACATAAACTTACTTTATATTTTATCACTAATGATTTGCCATCTCTGTAAAAATTCCGATTTTTGATATATGTATTTTAAGCTGTTAAAAAAAATTTAAGAACGGTATTTTAATAGCTTATAAAACGTGTAAATGGGTATTATAATATATTTTAAATTAATATCTAAAAAATCGGCTCCACCAGTAGTTAGAAAGTGTTGTTAACAATTTTTTTTTTGTTTCGCCTTTCTAACATGTCTGTAAGTTGATAAAAATGAAAAATACTAATGCAAGTTTTTCATTGAAAAATTTTCCGTGTGGCATATTTTTACATGATATATTGACTTTTTCCCTATAAAGAATAAATTGTAAATTTATAAAGTCATAGAAATAACAAATGATTAATACGAATATTTCATATACTAGTAAATTGGTATAAATTAGAAAATTATAATGCCGGAAACTCAAAACTTATACACTAATTATTTACTGGTGATAAAATGATCAAAAATTTTTACCACTTTTCAGCAATATGTAAAACAAATTTAAGTTTAATTTGTTTCTAAAAATATCATTATTTGATTATTTTAGCAGTTTTCTTAAGTATAAAGGATAATTACCAAAAACAATGGAAGAGTAATTGTTATAAATTATTAAAAATAATAGCTTTGTTATATAGATCGTTTTATTCAGAGAAATGACTTATCATCGATTTTAAATGTCCAATGAGCGAAGTGTTTTCACCCCAGTTTACTGACCGGCTTTTTAAAAATGAATACACAATACATATACCAATATTATTTTCATTAAAAAAAAAAAAAAAAACCATAGACTTTTTCGTTTTAATTGAAGAACTGTGTTTATATAAATAGTATTTTAGAAATTAAATTAATTTCTTTGGTATGTAAAATTTTACATTAAAAAAAATTACTTGTCATCGAACTTAAAAATTACTTAATTTCAACTACTGGACTACCTACACTTAAATTTTTTAATCATTTCCTAATCTCGTTTAATGGTAAAATATCGAATAAAACGATAACCAATTACCATATTAAACTACTTATAATTTATCATTTTATTTCTTTCTTATCTGATATTGAATATTATGAATATATGACATAGTCGCATCAAATTATTTCGTACATTTTTTCAGCCTTTCGGTATGCAATCTCTATAATACATAATAACATCGCATATCAATCATTGTAAAGATGATTGAATAGTTTAGTAATATAATATAATTATCTATTATTATATATTGGCTATTGAACGGTTTTATATATTTTATATTGACTGTGTAAAGTAAAAGAATATTATATATTTTACACGAAGAGATTTTCTTTCGTATTTTCAAATGAACTTTAATTTTTATTTTAATGCATTATTATTCCAAAATCCGAAAACGGCACGTATTGAACACATATATTTCACTTTTTCCTATGAAATCCTAAATAAATATCGATTTTTAGTAATCGTCGAATATAATTAAAAACGAATACCAACCCAGCGTATTCTTAATTAGCGTAATGATACTCTCTTGATCTTGATTATAAATAGTATTTATTATTTATGAAACTCGTATTTCTTAATTTGTATATTTTGATTGTTTAAAATGAATTGTGTAAATACGCGATAATTCGTTTGCAAAGAATAGTTAATAACACCGTTACTTGCATATTGTTAAATCACGGATAATAATTTGAAGGGATATTAACAGAGTTTCGTCCCTATTTACCTATATACAAATCATGTATATATATATATATATATTGGAAAATGATAAATCTCAATAAAATATTATTTACCTACGATATTTTATTTGTATTTACATTTTAGATTAAATAATTTGAGATATAAATTGTATATATAAACTTGATTACATTTTATAAATATAATACTTAATGAGACTATTCACTCGTACATATTTACCGTACAGAGTATAAAGGATATTTTTAACCGTTTAGTTATTTATAAATGTATTTATTTACAACTTAAAAGTATGGATTAAAAATACAATTTTATACACTTCTTTTTTGTTAATTTAAGGTTAGTAATACTGTTTACACGGTTTGAATTCATTTTACAAAACTTAAATTTTTTTATTATATTAAACGACCGTTTTTTTAGAAGCGTAAACGGTCGAATGCTTTTGAAACAGATTATTTACAATATGGGCAATTCGTTATGTATGGCATATTTAAAGTTATACGTAAATGAACGTTAGTGTATTTGAGCTGTAATCACTCAATATTTTCAGAAATTCCAAATGCCCCTTACATTTTCTTTAAATTTGCGCTATAAACTGTTTCGAAACTGCTAAAAGAATAAACATTTTTTTTTTTTTGTACTTTCGGTCATCCGATTTTAATTCTGGGCAAAATCTAATTAAAAATTAAAATATGATTTGAGTGAAAATTATAATTACCTGGTGAAAAATAATTTCAGAAAATATTATGCGCTTCATTTTGTATATATTGTTATAATTTGACCACGCAAATAGATATTCAAGGCTGCGTAGTAAGTTTACAATTTTTTTGAACTAGTTAAATTAAATTAATATTGACCAAATGAAATTAACTAAGTTTTTTTTTGGCAGATTTCATCTAATTAATTTTGATATACAAACAAATTTACTGGATTTAATTCAAATTTCAAATTTCAAATAAACATGGCGAATCAAGTTTCCAACGTTTTTTTGCTGAATTATACTTTAATATTATTTAAGTTATTCCTTAAACGTGTTAAAATATCTATAAAATTATGATAATTAAAAATTTCTTTACGACAAATTCAACTTATTATGTTAAAAATTAATATACTGATTTTTTTTTAATGAACTAATGAAAAATAAAATTTTTAGGTTATTTTAATCCATTAACGTTGAAGTAAGCCGATAAAAGTGTTACGTGTTTACTTAAAATAGATTATTTTGTTTATTTGGCTGCATTATATTCTCGAAACAACAACCATTAAACCAGAATACAAAATTATATTAATAATGCGCCAACAGGTAATTATACTACCTACAGTCTACACAGATGAGTATCTAAGACTATCGTATTAAATTTTCTATTCATTATTAAGTGTACAATAACGTAAAGCAATTAAAATTCATTTGGTTTATTTTAAGGTAGTCCTCGAAATTTCCTCCGACTAATTATTAATTTTAGTATTAGCTACTAATTATTAATTATCAACATAATATAATTGAATATAAATAATACATGTATACCTAAACGATTTGTTATATTTTTGTGTTAAAAATATGTACGATTTTGTTCAAGACAAGTAACGAAACGTTATTATTTATATTATACACCTTGTTTTTTTTTCTTTTTCTTTTTTTTTTTTTCTTGGCGTATAATTTTATTATGTAGTATTTAATGGTATTGTAAATGTACAGTATATTAATGATCTAATTTTTCACACCTTGTGACTTAAAGCTGACAGTGAAAAAATGAAGAAAAATAATTTGTTTCTTACATAAAATGCAATACATATAAAGTTTAATTTAAATAAATAATAATAATCATCGTATAGGTACATTTTTAATATTATGTAAATGAACAAAAGCCATTATGAAGTAAGATATAATTTACGGGTAGTAAAATTCGAACGAAAAATTTATAATTTGGTATTTATCGATTTTCATTTATTTTATCACTGACAATAAAAATGTTTTGTTATGAACAGTAGCAATAATAAGAAAACTTCGTAATAATATAAAATTTTTTATAATTAAAAAATATTAAATATGAGTTTACGGTGAAGTATACAAAATATTATTTAAGTATATAGGTAGGTAAATACACTTATTATTGGTTTATAAACAAATAATGAATTTTCAAGTAAACAAATATAATATAATACGCTCAAATCGAAACAAATTTGGGTTCGTAAAAATATAGTTTTTTATAAATACTCGTATATTATTACTGAATTGTTAAATCACATAATTATTATTGTGATGCATATTCCTACTATAATATACGGAGTCCCTATTATATACACCATTTATCTATGCCTGGCGCAAAAATCAGTGCTAGAACTTGGTTCAATTAACATTTTGTATACGATTTGTATTGTAAATAATATGATAATATGGAAGTAATGTAAAAACTGAAACGGACAAGCAAACATTTTAATTCATAAAAACCGTATAGAATTGTAGTCCAATTAAAAAAAAATTTAGGTATACTCTGAATAAATTCCTTCCAAAGCAAAAATTCAGTTATAACCCAACCAAAAAAACAATTATAAATAATTTATTATGTATAATATTTTTAAATATCTATATATATTTAAAAATGTTTTTTCAGTGTTCTAGTTAATTTTCTTTCTTTATTTAACTATAAGTGATTTTCTGGGAAGAACCAATCAGTTAATTTTAAAATTTGATCCATTGCTCCTCAACGGCTTACTCATAAATCATGTCATATATTTTTCAATAAATTTTACTATGGAGAATAAATTGGTCTATGTTTGGATTTGGGAAATTAAAGTTTACCAACATTTCACTATCTGTGGTTTCCCATTGAAAACTTTATGGAATTTTTTTGATTTCTACTAAACACTATTAAAAATTACCTACTTTACTTTAACTGGATATGGATAAATTTAAAAGATTTATTTATATTGGTACTTATTAGTTGGTAAACGAAAAAATAAACTGAATGTTAAATCATTGTATTGTTGAAGTATCCCAATAGAATTTCTTTAATTTGAATGTCTTTTAAATACGGTATAATTTTTAAATTTAGTTTATTTTCTAAAATAATTAATAATTTTAAAATAGTTCTTTGAACGATTTATATTATAATAGAAAAAATTATAATTATATTATAAATTTAAAGTCTTAAAATAATATAATATTTTAAGAATGTTTAATACCTATTCATTTTTCAGCAAATAATAGACATTTTTAACAATTATACAAATATCCTAGTAAAATCTTGTCGATATTGAAACGATTATCTCATTTAAATGTTTAAAAAATGGATCCCTTTAAATTGGAAATTATATAATTATATAAAAATATAGGTAGGTAATTAAAAAATTCAACATTTTTAACCATATTTTATAGAAATAGTTTTTTTTTTAAATGTAGTGGATTTTGATTAGAAATTATAATGCTCGAGGAGTACCGGATATATATATATATATATATATATATACATATATATATTTGTGTGTGTGTGTGTGTGTGTATGTATGTTTTTAAACTTAATTAGTTATATATAGCTATAGTAGAATATTTTAACATAAAAATCTCAAATGTTTACTACTTATTATTTCATTAAACTTTCAAAAATACATTTCAAAACAATTTTTGATATTTTTCTGTATTCCTGTATTTTGTTCTATCGATCAATAATTTATATGAAGTTATAGTTAAAAATAACAAATGTATACACGTCCAGTGTTGGTCTATAGTAGTATCGTGTAAAATTAACTAAATTAAAAATATATTTACAATCATAAAAACAGAACTTTGTACGTAATTTTTTCATAAACATAAAATTACGCTTAATATTTCCAATAGACAATTAAAAATAAATGCAATATTAAATATTGAAATAGCGTGAGTCTAACTGATTAGAGCTATATTATTATATATGAATGGTATAATGATGGTAAATAATAGGATAAAAAAGATTAAACCACTTAACACACAGACTTTCTTTATTAACGGACTGAACAAATTTTCCCAAAGATAAGAACGGCTAAACTTATATTGTTAATATTATTTACATTGCAAATAATTTAAAAAAGAATAATTTATTTTCCTTTTCTGTACGGAGAACGAATCTTTTGGTTTTACAATGATATTTTTTTTTTTTATTTTAATATTTCCTCAAACTTTTTTTTTTTTTTTATCCACAAACTCGGTTTGATCTATTCATACTTACAATTTTCCGATAATAAAAAAATGTTTACTAATCGGTACTTTAAAAGGCCAAATTTTTAATTTTTCCAGTAGACTGACTGGCTTTTTTATTTATGGAATTTCTATGAAAACTTTAGATTTAAATAATACCTTATGTAGAGTGCATAATATTCGGTCAATAAATGTATTTATCTAACCTATATTAGTAAAAAAACATTTTATGGTAAAATATTTTTCAGTTTTTTTTTATTTCGATTTGAATAACATTATCTATAACAGATGTTTACATATAGCTTTTTTTATTTACTTTTTGAGAAAAAAGATAAACTATTTATTTTGGCTATGGTCTCGGTCTGTTCGTTAGAAAATAGAGCTTAAAATAAAACGTTTACACATTTGATTTTCGAGTGGAAAATAAACGAATAAAGTCGGTAAGAAAACTTTCATGGAATGTACGACGTTTTATTGGGGCCAATTTATAATGGCATGGCATACCAAGTAAATTGCTGTAACGGATGGATAGTGGCGGATTTCGTCAGTTTTTAAACGACGTTCCGCATTTATATATGAGATGACTATCATAATTTATTTAACAATGTTAATCGAATGGGATGTGTGTCAACTCTTCTTAAAAACAAACACGGATTTCGCATAATAGTGTCCCAAAAGGATCTGATTTGCATATCCATCAAAATATTTATATTCCTGCACATGTGTTTAAGTCTGTTCAACATAAAGTAAAATCAGACATGTTAAGAATATATTTGAAATACGTATTCGGATATAAATATAAATATTTTTAAATGCATTCCGAATACCTTTTAGTTTTCTTTTAGTTCAATAAGTTGTATTAAACATTTAAATCAACCACACACAATAAGTAGAAAATGCTTAATTTTTCGATAATGTTAAGTATAGCTCGAGACGGGTTTTCGCAAAATAAGTTAAATCAGAATGGACATATTATACGTATCCATAAAAGTACGTATGGTATTTTGAAAATGGCGCTTTGTGTAGTCTTGTAACGATTTTTAGATTTATGTTATATTATTATGGTGACAGTTTTTGTGAACTATTTGATTATATATAGTTGATAGAATGAAGTGACAATGTTTCCGAGACGTCAACATGGTGTCACTATAATGTATGAATATTGACAGACAACGATGACCTAGTTTGAAAAATGTATATTTTATTCTGCCCTAGAGTATTCATATGCTTGAAATTAGTCTATGGTTTAACCAACATTACGATTTATGATTAAAAATGTAATAATTCGTGATGCAGACAACGATATTATTTGCATTACCTTTATTTTTGTATTTATTTAAAAATGTATAATATTATTTCAATATAAAAGTTGGTAAAACCGTACAATTATTTATATAGGTGCAAGGGAAAGTCAGTCATGGATGCCAGATGGGTCGTGAAGCTAAAATGGCGGAAATGGGGGAAGGTCAAGAAAAACTATTCTCAAACTTGTTTTATTTTAATGAATTATGTTGTACTATTTATATATAATATATATAATATTTACTTGTATTATTATTTTAGGAACAGAATATTAAAACACGAAAACTTTTTCATTATTGTAAAACCCGGCCAGTTTAAAATTCAATAAGCACAGACGTATTGCTAACATAATTTTCTTTATGTCATCCATGTTTTATTGTTAAATCAATGAATACTCCTTCGACAGCTCAACGGTCCATTGAGGACTTTTACCGCTACTTATAGTAAGCCTCTCCATTTTTCTCTATTCAAGTCCAGTCTACAGTTCCATTTATTAATATTATATCCTTTTTAGTTTTTAACGTGTCTTTCCACCTGATTCTTGATCTACCATGTAGTCTTTTTTTGTTTATCTTTCTTATTTATATTTTCCACTAGAACATTCTTTAATACAATCAATGAATACACCCGCCAAAATACTAATTTGTAATTACTTACCTACTGAATAATTTGTAAGTAACACATTGGACTAATGCCTTTTATGTATACATGCAAATATATACTAAAAATAAATAAATACAAAATATATATAAGCATCGAGAAAATTTCGACTTTTTTTTGGTTCAAAAACAAATTATTAAAGTTAATAATATATTATTAGTTTATAATTTAAGTTACCTATGACACTGATATTCAATTTAAAAAGTTTGAAACCCTAATCTTAGCAGACGTGAAACGTGATGTTAAACATAGCTCACATAGTTTAATGGGGTATATTAGTTATTGACAAAATAAAACATAATTTCGTATCCTTCAGTTTTCTTAAAAAAATTCCAATGACATTACATTACCGAAGAAAACTTACACAACATCGACAAATGTTTATTTTGTATATGAAAGACGAACTATAATTTATTTTACCTCAATTAACTAGGTACGGATGGCTTAAAAATAAAGTACATTTACGCCCGAACAATTTGTACCCAATGAATAAACGAAATGCATTCATTCAGAATATCTATCTTTCTATAAACTTATTAAGTCAAACGTTACTTTGTATCTGGAAATACATTTTATTGGTCAATTATATGCTAAATTTTTTATTTTACTTAACTCACATATACTCAAGTATTCATTTAAACGCGTCCGAAAATCTTTTCATGCTTAATAATATTATATCTTTTTACCGAATGATTTCTATAACTAATGACCATTACCAATAAACAGATCGTGTTATTAATATAGATTTGTAATGTTTATTATGTTACCGAATCTAAGTATAGGTGTAATTATTTCATTCGAAATTTATTAAACTAAATGTTTTACATGGATATATTGTTATTTAACATTTTTGCCATTACAAAGTAATTTAATAGTTTAAATTAAATACCGTTTACAAACATAAACAATGTGTATCCTTATTTGTACAAATACGTCTAAATTGAATACTGAAAATATTATCCGAACAATGTTATCGGAAATAGGGTTAAACTGATTTTTGTTATTTTGATTAAAATATTGCGTATTAGAAATTTATAATTTTCGTAAAAATAGTACAATATATTAGCATTTATAAAACTATTGAATGTCGATATACGCAGGCTATTGGCCATCCTTTAAAGGGTGTAATTATACATAAAGGGTAATAATTATTACCGTTTATTAAGATCCTATACTTTTATGAATAATTATTGAATAAATTGTACATGGATTAACATTTTAAACTTTTTCTAACATTATCGGACTAACCTAGATTTTAGATAGATAGTGCTATATAAATATTATAGTGACTGTATGTTATTTCAAATGGTGCTTTTTCTATTCTTATCAGACAAAATATAATCACAGAGTAACCGTTGTATCTTCTACAGAACCTGATCTTCCTCATTCTCCTCACCCACCACATATTTTCTCTATCACTTCTCTACCTAATTTTTGGTTTTCCTATTCTTCTCTTTTCTTCAACATAAATTCCTTTTACTATTTTTACTTCCTCCGTTTATCCTCTCCTTAAAATATGTCCTAGCCATTTCAATCTATTTTTCCTCATTTTAGTACTCCTATACTACTCGTTGTAATTTTTTCAAATTTGTATCAGACAATAATAATTGTAAATTAAATACAATTGAGAAATTAAAATATTACTTTTACCTATATTATTAAAATTGGAATTGAACGAATAGTTGTTTTATTATTTTGAATTATCCTGTTCTTTTCCTTCAATGGAATAGATTCATAACTTTCGACCGAGACCATCGTTCCTTTTTTTTCTTCTCTCATCCATTCATGATAGTATATTTTTATTTTATAAATTTTTCCGTAAACTAAAATTCAGATAATAAAAAAGAGTTTTATTTTTTATTTTTATTATCATATTTTCAGTGTTGTGTGATATGGAACCAAATTGAAATGGACAGTGCACGTAGGGCTGTTCCTTTTGACGGTAAAATCGATTTGGTTTGTTGAGATTCTTTGGAGCGTTACACTATAGATTACTTTTCAAACAGTCTTGTTTAAATATTTCACTGTAACAATATGGAATAAGCAATGAATGTTGATTGTTCGTTTTACGCTGGAATGGCAGGTATAAAGTTTTACTGAATTATTTTCAATGCCAGTATATTATTATTATTATTATTATTATTATTGTTATTATATGCGCATTTAGATTGGTAAATGGAAAGTGAATCGACACTGAACTGATAATAATTTATGGTTTTCAAATGGAATGGTTATGCTGGAAGGGTAAGAACAGAAATCGATAAGAAAAGTATATTGTTTATTATTTTTCGGACGCTGACAGAATAATATGTATAAATCGCAACGTTTATGAACATTCTACGAGTACATATTATTATTATATACCCTCAAGAGGAACGTCCCCCATGGATTTTACTTATACTACGCATCATATTTCATATCTACACATTATAATGAAATTATATTATAAGCTAAAAGATACATTGTTTATTTTATACTACAATATAACTAACATAGTTTCTAAAATATCAAACGTTATTAAAAAGCGAATTATTATTATTTCGTTAAATTATAAATTATAATAAAATAATTAACATGGCCTCAATTCTGGTTGAGGTATTGTGGATGAATTATTTTTTAGCATTCGTTGAACCTGAACCAAACCAATAACTATTACAACCATTTATTCGAGCTCGAACCGAACCGGATTATTCTAACGTTTAATCAAGTTCAAATTCAAACACACATATTTTCAATATTTTTTTAATCACAACTTAAATATGTTTATAATAATTTAATGTGAATAAATTATCTGTGAGTTCCAAAAATGTATTTATATTTTAAACTGATCTAAATTAAAATTTCAAAAATGGCAAGTAAGGGGAGAATAAAATTTACACATTGGTGGATGACACATTTACACATTACACAGGTAGTGGTATATTGAATTTGAAAACAATGATTAATCATACTATTTTGTTTTTATTATTTTATTTTTAATTTGAGCAGAACCTAATGTAATATACGTCACTTATTACTATAAAAAAAAAAAAAATGTATAACGTCAATAATATAATAAATTATTTTAGTAATATATAATTACAATGGAAATTTTGATTTGTTATGTTTCCATTTATAAAATTATTTTGTTATAAAAGGTAGTTATTATTTTTAATAACTAATGGAGAGATATATTTGAAAGATTTTTTGGAAGAAACAGCAAAATACCTATTCTTTGAACGTTTTCAATGAAACTGTGAAAATTCAATTTTTTTCTGAATTTTAACCACAATGGAAATAATAAAAGTTATTAATGCTGTCCAAAAACTTTAAATGGTTTTAAATAAAAATGTGAATATTAATATTTAAGATTTTTTAAATATTTAGAGGAAAGAATGTTTTGATTTATACTAAATCCAAAATTAGTCTTTTTCACTTTCAGGATTTAAAAACTTCGAAATTGATACATTTATTATTAATGAATATCTTAACATTTAAATTAAATGAATTACCAAATTTGATAAGATCGAAAATAAGTCACCCTTAAATGTGGTCTTTTACGTGATGTTTTGACTTTAAAATTAATTTAAGAATCAGTTTTAACAGTTTTGCGTAAACATATTTTTGTCAATGAAAATCGTCGGCGTGACGTTCCTTTAATGGTATTCATCGTTATAGAACCTTCTATTTAAAATTATGTTTTGAGCACTATATGTGTATATGGTTAGACAATCTTTTATTCACTTAGGCTTGAGGGTTGTTGTACTGATCTCATTATGTAAATTTTCACATGCTTATACTTAGAATTTCGATATCGTGACTAGATCTCTACATATACTACTACAATATAAACTTTGATTTAGCAGTGACCGTTATTCCAGTTGATGTAATTAATATTCATAAAACGATGGTTTGGAATGGATGAGTATGAAATACAATTTTTTTCGAACTCGAGTTTTTTTAATACTTTTTATTAGTATTTTCAAGACGTACCTACATTTTATAAATATATAATTATATTATAAAAAAAGGAAATTATTTGATTTAGGTATAATATAAAAAAAATGTTGTAGAATAAAGATTAAATTTGAAAAAAAGCTCTACTCGACAGTACTCTTTTATTCAGAGTCAACGGAAAATATTAAATTCTAGATTACTGTATCCAACAAATGGGCACGTCTAATTTAAAGTATATTATACGTCTGTATATGCCTATTATCGATGTATTCCTTTTGTACATATTTTCTATATTATATTTGTCTCGTTCCTTGATTATTGAGAAATTCAGAATTTTCGTTATCCATCTTCTTCGTCTTGCCAAAGACGAATTTCACCGTCCATATAAGATGTGTATACAGATCTGAGAATAACTCCCACGAAAATCATTTTACTTTTCCATTTTTAGAAAATATACGCGAATAACGGGATTTTACTAAAAAGTGTGTACCTATTTGCAAAGAATACCGTAAAGCCATTCCATTAAACCAAATTGCTCGTGATAATACGAGTGAAAACACAAAAATAACAATTCAACTCAACAGCTATCAAAACTTTTCAAAACAAAAAATTTCATTATTGATTTAGTATAATATTTTCATTTTTATTATGTACATAAATAAAGAAAAAGACAAGGAAGGACTATAGAGTTTGAAGTTATACAAATCATTAATTTTTGGAATTCACAGTATCTATTCTAAGATTTAAAACGCCCTAAAATTTCCCATTTTAATTTTAATATTTAGTAGTTAAAATTGAAATTAAAAGTCATATTTTTATTAAAATTATAGTTTTTTAGAATTAAAAATAAAATGTATTCTAACAAGTATAATAATATTTTTTAAATTCAAATTTTTATCGTTTTTGTGAAATAAGTGAATATATAATAAGTGAAATATAATTTATATTATTTACAACAAGACTTAGATAAACATATTAATTAATTGTATAAGTATCTACTATAAAATTTTACATTTTTGTGTACCTAATCAAATTAAAAATTACAAACTTCATCAAAATAAATATACCGTAGTTATATTCCATAAAAAATGATTTTGATTTTTAAAGTTTACATAATTTGATAACAAAATTAAATAATAAATTTTTAAAATCTGGAATTTCTGAAATTTATATTTCTGAATTTCATTATAATTAAATGAAATAGCCAATATGCATATAAAAACTGTAGTAATTCTCATTGTTTATTTTAGACTTTTGATCGTTTATAATTGATAATTGATTTAATATAATATCTAACGTATTATTTATGTCAAATTTCCTATATATTAACTTTTTAAGTATATGTAGTTAGGCTCAGTTTTATAGAAATCAGTTTGTAAATTTATTACCGGCTCTGTAGCTTATTCATTTGGTACATTCTATTGGATTTTTAAAACTTCAAAGTTGTTGTATATTTCCATTAAATCAGTTTGTATTTTAACGTTAACCACGAATTCCAAATAATTATCACAGTTTATAATAACTGAATATTGATAGTAGGAATGTGCAAATAATAACTTTATCTCTTATAAATATTTTAATCAATCTTTAAAAATCACTGAACTAAATTTGGGTGGGTAACTTACAGACCTGTAACCTAAACTTTACCAAGCCGTTAGCGCGTTAACGGTATGTAAATGGTTTGTAAATTGCTAATGAACGTTTTTGCAACCCGTCCTTTATATCCAAAAAAAAAAGTGAATACAATGATAAAAAAACACGCTGTAGAATGATTCATTACTCGTTTAATACTTTTCTGCGAGTATAATGTATAATTGTTTTTGTAGTCAGCCTCCAAGTCCCCCTATTTTAAATCATAATTCAACATTTTAATACGTATTCGGATGAAAAAAAGGAAAACATATTACACCTTGCGCAGATTTATGTAAATTATAATCGAATTAATTTATAATTTACTGAAATTCTGCTTTGAAAATAATACAAATACGACAGAATGGTATTTATAATAATATCATAAATATAACTAATAATATAATATTTATTCTAATTTAGGATAACTTTTGAGTATAAAAATGTATTTTAATGTTTTAATTCGAAAATACTCTAAAACACTGATAATTGGACGTTGCATCGAATATTTTATAATACAATGTAGTATGATTAATTTGCATATTGTATTTTAGGCATCGTTAAAGTATGAGTAATATAGACAATCAATATTAATTTCAATACTTCGAACAGATTAAATGTATCTAATATACACATTTTATTTTTTATCATAGTAATTAGAAATCTTTTAGATTGTCATTGTGTATTTTTAATATATAAATAAACAGTGATGATGGGTGTGAAATTAAATTTCGATGTTATAATTGAATAATATGTCACCAGCACGTATTTTGTGGTATAAGACTTGTTATTTCTGTATACGGATTGACAGCAGAATAAAATCAATTTTTCAACTAGTTTTTCTCTCATACAGGAGAAAACAAATTGAACAATAATATAGAGTTCATATAATGTATACCAAATATGTATAAAATATTATATAAATATTACACTGTCACTAGTTCGGGAACATGTTTTCGAAATTGAATTCGCCGTTACGATTCATCCGAACGTGAGGTTTTGGATATATTTTTATCGAGTTCAAGTGTTTTGGACAAGACCTGACAATATATTGTCAAAATATACTTACATATGATTATTTATCTTCGTTAAGTATGTGTTTCTTTATCGAACTCAAATGGTTTGAATATTTTCGATCTAATGATGAACATATATTATTGGGGGTTAAGTACTGTCACGTATAAGGTTATAATTCAAAATTTAATTAAACGGGTATGAATAACAGTGCAAATACAATACCATCATTCAATAATTGAATAAACAGATGTTACGCAATTTAATTAATAATGATCAATTTAATACAATACAATACTGTTGTTAACAATGTACATATTAATATAGACTACAATGATTAAAATTGTCGTCTTTATTTTAAAATATTATGTAATACGAATATTTAAGAAGTCGAAATGAAATTATAGTCCATAATTACTAATGTAGCTGTTGCTAATGAAAATAATTAACTTGATTTAGTTAAATTAACTGCAGAAAAGCCTTAATTTAAAAGTAAACAGTAAACGTGTATGCAAATTTTAAGTTTAAAATTAAAATTGAACAATTTTTTTTAACTTAACTCGGTATACAAAAAAATAATCATTTTAAAATTTTTATGGAACTGTTTTAAAAATTGTCCCAAAAAGCTATTATACCTTTTCTCATATTTTACTTTTTTTTAAACATTAGGTAATATATTAAAACATATTTGCTGTCTTCGTTTATCCAATGGGCAATATAGCAAAATTACACTACATAAAACAATAAATGTGGTGTTTACGTTAAAATTAGAGTTAATATACCTATTACCAATTTTAAAAAGGAGAATATTTTCTAGACACATCCTTTTTGTAAAATATTATGTATCAAAGAATTTACAGTGTTTTAAGTTTTTCTTTTTTTAAAACGCTGTAACTTATTTTACAAAAAGGATATGTTATTTTCTAGAAAATATTCTTCTTTTTAAAATTGTTAATAGGTGTTAAAATTCTAATTTTAACGTAGACACCACTTTTATTATTTTACATAGTGTAATTTTGCTATGTTACCCATTAGATAGACAGAGACAGCAAATGCAGGTGCGACATCCTCTTAATATACTATAAATGAAAATAATAAAATAAATATTAATATATTATATACACATATAAAACTAACGAAAATCGTTCACAAATATTACCGGATAAATATAACTAATTATTAGTCGAGTTTAAAAATTAATAAGAGATTTACTTTTTAATTTAAATTTAACTTTTAAATAATAATATTACTATTATATTATAATAATATTTGGTAACCTAACCTGTTAGTATATCAAAAAATCACTGGTGTTTATTAATGTATAAATAACCATAGATTTAGTCACAATTTTTGCTCGTAGATATATTTTTATTTATTTTCAATTAAAAAGAATTTGTTTTAGAAAATAATATGAGAGTTTATTCAAGTCTCTAGTCGGTTGTGCTGGTTTATTGTAATTATTTTATATTTTGAAAAATGACTAGAAAAATATTGTAAATATTATTTATTTAATGATGAAAACATCTCAATAATAATCATGCTCTTCTTTCTTGAATTTGAAAAATACAGGGATTGTACTTCAGAATAGTGATTTTCCAGTTTTTCTTTCTTTTTTAGTTGTTAACTTTAAAAATAATATAATATTTTTCGAGTTTTTGTATAAAAAAGGATGATTTTTCATCTATTGCAAAGTGAATTACACCATGGTGTTTATGGAACTCAAAAAAAACATATTTGATATTATCTTATAAGGTATTTATATTATTTTAATTTGCAATCTTCTCGTATGAAATAAATTTTACAATAAATTCAAAGAATTAAGATAGACATAACACATGTGCATCTTAATCCAACGGAAGTATCCATAAAGATTTAAGTTCGATAAAACACAAAACAGATTTTAAACTCCATACGTAAAATGAGTTTATTCTTAAAGTTATTCCGTTAAAACCTTGAACATGTCGATTCTAATGACTGTAGTATAAATTTAATTTTATTGAAATAAACAATTTTAGAATATGGTTTAAAAATACGTAAAGTGGATAGGTTAGTGTCACTATTTACTATACACCAAACAATGATAGATATGTATCTAAAAGTTCTAAAATGTTTTGAAATTTATTTTCTTAGTTATGTAAAAAATAAAAACAATATGTAACTTTAAAAAAAGTTTTATGGGTAATAAGGTAATAATAATATATCGTCAATTATAATTTATAACTGCAATCAAAAATTTCATGTATAATACTAATATATATTATATTATATATATTAGATAAGTGTATTATATACTCTAAGATATAGAAGATTATAAGTATAAGTTGCGATATAAGTACACGATCTTTTATACATTGTGATTTAATTTAATTTATTTTATATTAGATCACTGTTGAGGAAAATAAACAATTTATTATCAATATAGATAGATACTAGTGACGTATTTAAGAGGGAAGATGACGAAGATAGATTTGTCCCCTTAATATTTATATATATATATATATATATATAATATTATCTATAATAAGAGATATGATAACTGTGATCTCGTTTTTACACGGTGGTGAATAGACGAATAGTGGTTCAAGAACCCTAAAAGCTAGACAAAACTAAACAAATAAATTAAAATTTAGAGTGTAATTTTTTTACAGTAATTAAAAAATAATTAAAATTTGTGCACATTATAGTAAATTTCCGTTTTTTTAAATTTGAAAAAAATATATTTATGAAATAAAAATTTTGAAAAATTTGAAATACCTATTTTGTTGATCTTATATTTTAATTAAATTAAAAAAAAATGTATTCAAATTCAGTGTAAATTGACAATGTAAGAGCACTTTATGTTTTTGATTTTCGTATCGTAAGCAAAGAAATAAAACATCTGTTTAAAGGTTTAAGGTCCGGTTTTTCAATCGTTCACCTATCAGATATAATCGTCCAGATCTATTCGCTGGATATATTTATTCGATAAATAAACTTCCCAATAAAGTGATAAGTGTTTTTCAATGCAAAAGTTATTCGTTAAATAGTGATACTAATACTAATACTAATACTAATAGATGCTAGTAATAGTAAACTATGAAAAAGTTACACAGATTTATTCAACCGTCGTTGGTCGATGTTATTTACTTTTTTGTATTCAGTGATAACATTGATGAGGAACCGTAGTCTATAATATAACTTTAGCAGTTATTTGTTAAATACATTTTATACAATACATACAATACATTATTTTGACATTGAAAAACAAATAATTGTTAAATTTTTCTCATTTTTCAAATATATTATTGGAAACCTTTTCATTTAACGTGTATCTTTGTTACTAAACCATATTAAATACATATGTTAATTACAATTTAATGAAGATTTCGGAAGAGTTATTTTTATCATAAAAGTAATAACAACGAAAGTAATTAATAAATATAACACAATTAAACAAAACATAATTTATAGTCTTTAAATTAATATATATAAATATATGACACAATATATTGACATTTTGCAATTTCCAAATTGTAGAAAACATGATTAGTAACCTTATGGATGCATTGTTTAACAGTAAAGTTCAGTATATTGGTGTTATTTAAACATTTTTAGATAGGTATCTTGGATACTCTAGTATAGAATAATATAATAATAAAATAAAATAAAAATACAATTTGAAAAAATGCACTTTTGACCAGCATCTTGATATTCGACAACACTGTACGGTGGCTATCTACGGCAAGTTTTACACAGACGAAAATATCTAATTTGTGTATTATTGAATTATTATATTTGTGATATAAATAGACATTATATTATTATTATCTATACAATTGAAAAGCATTTTAGTTTAGAAAAGTCATTAAACCTATTCTTTGGCAAGTCGTATAAACATGGAAATGCTATCGTTCGATCATCGAGAAAATACTAGTTTTAAAGTTAAATGTATTTTAAAAATTATTCATAACTTTTATCGTTTAGGATAAAATGATAATAATAATAATAAAAAAAAAAACCAATACGATTTCTGTACCTATTCTGCTGTACATACAAAAACGGCATCACTATTGGTCGGAGTACATTCTGGCGGATGTAACTATATTTTTTCGGTCCGGGCCGTCTATATTCGGCGTCCTTCCTCTAATGTTCATGCACGCAGTAAAGAGATATATGTATAAATATTCTTTCTGCAACATTGAACTTATGGACTCCCATAAATTTCTTAAGGGTTGTATAGCTATGTTAAACATAGTGAGGTTTATGTAATACATAGTAACGGGATTGTGCAGTGTGCACACCGGCATTATAGTGCACATCTATAACTATTTCATTATTATGGATAATAATAATAATAATAATAATAATAATAATAATAATAATAATAATAATAAGGATGGTGATGGCAGGTCAATCTCCAGAGGCTGTTTTCTTATCAACGCGAAATAAGCACGTTGGAATAACGCCTTAAATATTTGGATATAGCATTTTTTGTAAATACGTTGCTCAAAGGTTACTCCGAATTTTTAAAAAGAATTAATTTTAAAATGCCGTCATTTAATTAAATAAGGGATATAATTAATAATAATTAGTATACAAAATATCATAAGCTAGCCCACAATGCTTCGTCCTTAACGATAATTATTGTAACTTACGTAATAATTTAGATTTGTTTTTTTTTTTTTTATGATCCAATATTTAAATTGAAAATTGTTTTGGAATTTCAATTATTTATTGTGATTATTTTTCGTTAAATTTTGTATAATTTACTCACTGTAATTTTACACTTGTGCAAGATGTTCACCAATAAATACATATTCAACATAATTAAACGTATTTTTTGCATTTTTTTTAGGTATAAATCAATTATATCTACTACATAATGTACACGCTAAGTACGTCACTAATAGCTACCGCATATTGTAATCATTTATCAGAGTATTAAATATGTGGATATTGCACTTGGATAAATATATTGTATTATCTATAGTATGATAATATTACTAAGTGTGTGAGTGTGTATATATATACAAAAATCTATATGTTTCATAAATTCATCGAATTATTTATCAAAAGAGTTGTGAAATTTTCAATTATGAAATATTTCAAATTTAAAACTCAATATAATTGTATATATATATCATACTAAATATCTTATTTTTCATTTTTTCTCTAAATACCATTAAATTTTTTAAGTAATAAACAAGAACATGGTTGTCCGAATGACGATGAATTATTATATTAGTATTATGTTGTATACTTGTTTGCTCGTTGGTATACTACAGTTTTGTAGCTAGTCTGTGTTAAGTTTGCGTTGGAGTTTAGGATGTGGATGACGGTTCTAAGGACTTGTAAATAATAACTTTACTTTATGGGAACGTCTAACAACCCGATCCCCTAGGGTGGTGACGATTATTGCGATAGGAATTAGCCATCCCTCCGCCCAACCGTTATCTTCATTAAGAAGGTTGATGTAAAGTTATTAGTAGTTGAATGTTGTTAATAATAATTAGGGTCCATAGACTTGTTGCTATTAAAAACACACAAAATTGATTGAAATTATATGTTAAAAATATGAAAAATTGTACTTGAAATGTTCATTAATTTTTAAGCGGAATTTTTATATTAAATTAATATAAATTAAATAAATATTCACTTATTAGTTATTACTATTGAATTTTAAATATTAAAATAATTAGTCATAAATTAGAAAATGGTCAACAAACTCGTAATATATCTTTTTAAACACTAGAAACAAAATTCATTTATTTGTCATTTTTTTTCGAAATGCTAAACAAATAACAAGACGATTAATATCGTATGTCAAAAATGAACATTTTTGACTTAATATCTTTATATTACGCGTTAAATATTTTTAACCTATAATCATATGTGTATTAAAAATAAAATTTCTCAAGGGCAAAATTAAATTTAAATCTAACAAAAATTCATCTTTTAAACTCAAATAATCTCCTTATTTACAATATAAATAATATCTTAGTTTAGTTGAACTTTTTTGCGATTATATCATATTACGTATAAAATTTATTATCTAGGTATTAAATATATTGGTTTGGGTATAGGTTTTGTAAAATTTATAATCAAATTTTACTGTGTGTGGTTTCCTATAGAAATTTATCTGACAATTTTGCCTATAGATTTAAAATATTAACAATTTTAAAGTTATACCCTTTTTACAAAAACAGGATAAATTTCTAAATTTCGTCATTGTTAGTACCAAAATTATAGCTAAACTAATATATTGAAATTCAATTTACGAAAAAAATGGTTACTGAAATTATTAAAGGTTATTGATAGAAACATATCATATGTTTTAACATTAAATTGACAATATTATTAGTTTCATAGAGTTATTTATAGTAAGTTTATTTTATTATTAAGTAGGAAAAATGTATTTTATACTTTAACGTATATATAGAGTTATTATAGTAATTAAAAAAATGTTGTATTAAGATTTCCATGAATATTTTCAAACAAATTATTATAATATATTTATTAATTATAGGTACTCGTATATTTAATTACTATAATGAATTACTTATATTTTGAATGAAATATAAATATGACTAAAAGTTTAGGAGATAATAATATTTATTTTTAAAAAGTATAGAGAATTTTATTATAATTTAAAATTTTAAATATTTAATAACTTTTAAAAACATGATGTCAAAATAATTAATAATATTAAAATAAAATGTTTAAAATATGAATATATCAATGTTTGTGTAATATAGATTTACTATCATAAAGTTTTCCAAAAAAGTTTTAAAAATAAATCGAAATGTTTTGTTTATAAAGACGCAATACTCAGCAGTCGAGTACATTTCTAAAAATGAGTGAAATGATTCCGGTGCAGTGGATTATTCGTATTGACCAGGTTCAAATCCAGAGCAAATTTTATTCTCGTTTTTAAATTTGAAAATGAGAAATCCGTTTTAAGTACAAATTATTTTCTAATAAGTTATTCAACAAAATATTTAATCAATAGTATTTTAACGGGCGTGGAGGGGTTATATATACTCCTATATGTGTGTGTATAATAATGTATATTGTGTACAATGAGATTTACGAACGTTTTATGTGGGTTTAGAGCCAAAATGTTTTATAATTTAATATTTTAAAATTTACCAGGAGAGCGTTTCTAAATTTATAATAAAATAATATTTGTATTGATCAAGATTCTTGGAATTTTTTGTTGTTTATTCGATAATGGTGCATATAATTAATATATAAAAAAAAAAAAAAAAAAAAAAAAAAAACGATAATTTTTATGTACAATTAAATTAAAAAATGTTATCTTTATAATTAAATCAATACGTATATATAATAATATTTTTTACTATTTATATTTAAATCATGTTTAAAAAAAATGTTGAAAAAATAGATTATTGTGTAAAGTGAATACATTTAAATAAAAACATATTAAAATAATATATATATAACATTATATATATTTTTTTTAAATTTTCTTTGAGGTATACATATTATTATTATGCGGTTATGATGTACTTCCTTTGGTTAAAAAAATTGAATTTAATATTTTTATGCCTCAAGAAAGTTCAAGTATAATATTAGTGTATTAAGTATAGTGAAACTAGTAAAAAAAAAGAATACTCGAAATGTATATAATGCCTCTTTTTTTTCATTCCTTTTGAGATTGTGATATTCTTATAAATATTAAAACATTTTTATTTTCAATTATTTCGTGTATAACCTAGATTTTAAAAGTTTTTGTATATTTTTTTATTACTTTTATAATCTATTTTAATTATACAATTTGTTTTGTTACGATCATGTTGTAAAAATGTCGATTCTGTATTTTTTGTAGAATTAATTACGATTATAATTCTATAATATGTTCTTTTTCATTATATATTGCGCTTTGATATTGTTTGATTTGTAAAGTTTCAGTTATTTACTTCACAGTAAATCAAAATTAATAATGACTAATATAAAAAATTATGAGTTGGTATTTAAATAATAAATACGGTGTAAAAAGTGAATGGAAGAATGGTAGAAACTGTAAGTAAAAGTGATAGATAAATTATGGAGAAAGTACTTTAAGAGGATAAGGTATTGAATATAGGTAGTTCATATGCTCCACAAGTGGAATATGTGGAAAACCATAAGGAAGGGTCTGGTTGGAGATGGATGAGGTAATGCGAGGAGTTCCGAGAAGTTAGGATATTGTAATTATGGGTGATATGAATATGCATATGGGAAAAATAGAATAGATTTGGATGTGCATGGAAGCATGCATTTGGATAATTGAATGATGCCAGAGAAAAGTACTTTATCTTGTGTCAGTGTATAAATTAGAGATTGTGAATACTTTTTTTTTTAGAAGATCATTTTAAACGTATACGAGTGGAGGGAACAAATCACAAATTGATTATTTTTTGCAAAGGAAAAGGAGTTTAAAACAATATAATGACTATAAGCTAATTCTCGGCAAGAGTATAATCACACAGCATAGGGTAACGGTTATGGAGATTTGGTGTAGGAACATAAGAAACACATTAAATTAAAAATATAGGTAAGAATTATCTTATTGCCTCTGTCTTTTTCTACCTTCATACGTGCCCGAGCCATCTAAATGTATTTCCTACTCATTTTGTCAACTATCGAAGCTAATCCTATATTTTCTCTTATATACTCATTCCTTATTTTGTCTTCTCTAGTTACTACATCTCTGTTACACTCGTTTTCTGTTCTTTCTTTCTATCTACTGTCCAAAATTATATTCCATACATTATTGTAGGTCTCACTACTTTTTTGTAAAATTTACTTTTTAACCGAATAGGGATTTTTCGGTTACACAAAACAACCGACGCTTTTCTCCACTTCATTCATCCACAATGAATCCTGTGTTTTATATTTTATTCGAAGCCTCCATAATTATGTACCTAGAACGTACCCTAAATACTTGAACTTCTCGACCTCTTCCATTACATTACCATTCAACTTTATGTTTTGCCTTTTCTTATTTCCTCTGTGTTTTCTTACACCAAAATCATACTCTATACATTCTGTGTTGTCTCTACTTATCCTTAGTCCTTTACTTTCAAGAGCTTCCCTCCACTCTTAAAGTCTACCATTCACTTCCTTAGGACTCACTCCTATCAGCACTACATCAAAATCAAATCAAAATCTCTAAATCAAAGACGAACATTGGTGCACTCCCACTCTGATCATAAAATCCTCAGTTTCTCCATACAGAGTCCTCACTCTTGTACTGGCCCCTTCATACATGTCTCCAATTATATTCACATACACCTTTAGTAATTCTTTATTTATTAATGACTTGGAAAAGAATTCAAATACGAACGCTGTTTATGACCAAGGTTGGAATATTTTAGAGTTAATTGTAATTTTGTTGAGAATTTTTCAATTTTTATTAATATTTTATTAGTTTACAAATTAATATATTTGTAACAACTAGTAGGATAATTTAAAATATTTATTTGGTTTATCGACTACATATTTAAAAAAATAATTAGATTATAAATAGGAAAGTAAATAATATAATATATAGTAGTTGTAAATTTATGTAAATATATATTTATACCTAAACAATAAATTATTTATTGCAAATTAATCTTGTTTAATCGATAGTTTTATCTAAAATTTTTTCACTAAATAAAATAATTTACAAACAACTGACAGCTGACAATTTAATTGTCTATAGTTCGAATATTACCTATCGAATTATTATCATTAGATTTTGCTTTCAATATTTCAATGTTCAACAAGAAGCTGTAACAAATGAATAAATATTCAACAAATGCCAGTGATCAAAGATATTAAAGTTTTCTCGGTGACGGGCCACGGAAATGGCTTGACATAATTTTCCAGTCAAATGCTGACAAACCATAAAATAGATAATGACGATTCGTTTGGAAAGCACGTCAGAATAAAAATGGGGTTGACGGATGAACGCTTTTTATTTTAAATTCGGTTTAAATATATTTTTAAATAACAAGGTTTCGAAAACGATTTTAGGAATGATAAAATATAGAATTTTAAATTACAAAACCAGGTGAATGATTTGTATATCATTTGATATTTTGCATATATATTATTGTAATAATGCGTAGGAAATTTTATGTTGTAGTTATTTTATTTCAGTTATATTATGTACCGATAATATTTAGTGGTATTAAATATATAGTTTAATACAAAGAAACAAACAAAAAAAAAAAATGAAAAATTTTATTTAAACTGCTCTTCGTCAATACTGTCTATTAATATTTTATAGTTATATTATTATGATTATTTTTAATTTAATAAAACTTCAATTACCTTTTATATGATTATGATTAGAATCACGGCTACTTTAAGTACTTACTACAATATATAAAGTATACCATTTTCCATATTACTAATTAATAAAATGTTGTTAATTTAAAAAAAAATAATCTCTACTAAGGTTATTAAAAAGTTTTTCAATTAAGAAAATACTAGATTTTAATTTCGAACAACATAATGTCATTTAAATTTAATACGATATTGTTTTATACTAATAGATTTTCTTATGTTTCTTATAGTAACAATATATATATATATATTTTGACAGAAAGGGTTGATTGTTTTAAAATTTTATACAACGACCAACACACTTAATTAGGTACTAGTTTGCCCATCGGGCCTGCCCTATTTTTTTTTATCATTTGTAGTAAACAATATTGTAAACTACAAGAGATTTTTTTTTCGTAACTAAAATAAAAATATTATTTTTAATAATGAATGTTTAAGTTAATTTTTTTATAATCCGTTTATGACCCTTTCATTTTATGAATTTATATTTTTTAGAAAATAATTTCTTTCTTAATGCATAAACAGCATTCAATTACAATAATTAACAAGTTTTTAAATTTTTCAGTAAATCTTAATACATATTTGTTTAATAACATAAAAAAAACAGTGGGTAGGATAATGATGATGGGATATATTGAATTTGAAAGCAATGATAAATTATTTATTTCTAAAACAATTTTGAACTAATCTTCAGTGGATATATTTGACTGCTGATTATACTAATAATATATATATATAATATAATGAACAAAAATTATTTGGAAGCAAAATGGATTTGAACTGAGGGTCCCGCGCATGACAAGTACGACTAGACCACGTAGAACTTTTGAAAAACATAGAAAATATATTTCTTAAATGAATTGATAAAATCATAGAAATTAAATTTGAAATAACTTTAAAACCAAGTCCGATCTTTAAATTTTGATGTCACCATTATTCTTTTGATCAAAAATATATATAAAAAAAAAAATTAGAAAAATCTAATTTTTTTGTAAAGTATCTATTATGAATTAAATGACTTAAAATTGAAAATTGTTATTAATGACCCAAAAATGGGTAAAAATTTTCAAAAAATTATTACTTTCAAAATGTTACGTACATAGGTACGTTGTTGGTAAAAATATTAAGTTTTATATCTATTATTTTCCCGAAATTGGAACACATTTCATACCAAAACAATACATATTATCGAAAAAAATGTAATTGCTATTAAAAATTATTATATCGACCGTTTTTAAAAATTTTTTGTGTGTAGCTAGAATGACGTCATTTTAATATTGTATTAAAGTTTCAGGTCTTAAAACTTAAAATTAAGACTATTGTTTGAACCCGTGTATTTACGCCACCGTCTGGGTACCCGGCCGGTTTGTGTGGTAGCGCAACGGTCGTCGGGCTTTTGCCACTCCGCTCCCGTCCACCGTTGTCGCGGCGTCGTCGCGGTGACCCGACCACCGAACTCGCCTTCATCAG
>JAIPRL010000544.1:0-17500 GCA_025469235.1 Pemphigus obesinymphae
TTCCTTAGAACTTTCTTGAGGTATCGTACCAAGAAAATGTCGAACATTATTTCTCATTAATTAAATATTTGTATTTGAAATTAAGAAAATTTTTTAATTTTAAATCACTAGTATTACAATAAAAATTTAAAAAAATTTAAATTTTCTTGGTACGATTCCTCAAGCATGTTCTAAAGAATACAATAAAGTTTTGAAAATTAAAATCGGAGTAAGCATCGTGTCGGTCTGATGGAATTAGAAACAGTAGTTTTTGACATAATTTACGGCAGTCACGAGGCCCCTTAATAATAATAATAATGCAAGTTAATATTGCGCCCGATATATGATAATATGTAACTAATTATACACCATTTCTTATCACTTGTAACTTGGATACTATACCGTGATAACACGGTTATTTTGAATAAAATTAATTTACATTTACTTCAAATAGGACCTTTGTTTCTGTCACGAAGACTAGTCTAGATATTCTAAGTTTTTGGTCTTCATGATTTCTGTAAATAGACCAAATATAAATACGAGTATATAGGTATAATATATAGCCGAATTAACGGACAGATATATATAAATCTGTGAATTAACGTTACTAACTTCTGGGCCGGACCTCAGTTTACTGATAAAATAGATATATTTCATGTTATCTGTGCATGTATCTTAGTTCGTGCTTGAAAAGTTGATTGTTTTTATATCTTTTCTTCATTCTGCTGGTCATTTTTCAGTGGGTATATCAGTTTTTTACCACTCTTTACTCACAGGCTTAACTGAACGTCGAGTACATGGAAAAGTATCGTTGCCGTACACTTGGTGCGAAATAACATTTTAGTAAGTAAATAATTATTTCTAAAGGATCTTAAACAGTAGATATGTACGACTTAACTTTATCGTCAAAGCTGGGCACTAACGAATTTAAAAGTTAAATTGTTGTTTAACTAATAAAAAACTATAAATAATAACTAATAAAAAAATAATATTGTCGATTTATTTTTAATGGAGTCAAGTTACCTAGAAAAGTTATTTACATACCTTTTTTGATATTTTTGTTATTTTTTAAATTTTATTCTATTTCTTATTGTTTTGTTATGATATAGGTAATTAATAATATTTTGCTTCTGTAATATCACTTCTATTATTTTATTATTTCTGATCAATATCAATAGGTAGGTACTTATTATACTTATAATATATCTACCTACTTGCTAAAATTAAAAGAACGTCAGTATTGAAATCCAACAAATGAATAATTATTCAAGTGAAAAAAATTGAAAGAATTGTGAAATAACAGTAATAAATAACTCAGTAATAACTTAAGTTATTTATTTTAAACAATCTTTTAACTTAACTTAAACTAGATAGGTACCTAGGAAGCGTTCCCTGTAAATAGTTTCTTCGGGAACACTGGCACGAGACCCTGCAAAGCAAAATTGACGACTCATCCAGCTTGGTTAGGTGCAACAAAAACACACTCTGCTGCACCCGTGCACACACCTATGCTCACATATCTTTAGTTATTTATATAATATTAGCTGAATTACCCAGCTACGTACATGCGTAGTTTTGAACGAAAATATAATTATTTATAATATAAGTATTATAAGTAGAGAACGGATTTATATGCACAAAAAACCCTCAAAATATGAATTTAAAAATACTACAATATGTAGCCAGTATTTTGTACCCATTCTCAGTCCAACCGTGTAGGTAATAATAAATACCAATTATTTTGTTAAAAATTAACAGTTTTACATAATTTTATTTCTCAATCTCTATAATGCTCAGGTTTGCACCTTCACATATTAAAGAATCAAAGATGGTTCTAGATATTTACGACAAGCATAACTACCAAAATATTAGTAATTATAACCAGCTTGCACCAGAGACCAAATGCCATCAACGAAAAAAATCTCATTGGCTACTGCACTTGTTATCTGAACCTGGGACCTCATGCTCCGAAATACACATTATGGTTACTCGACCCCAGTCATTTTGTTGAAATATATCAAATTCAAATTCAAACATAATAATTTTTTTTTCAGAAAATGCAATTTGTCTTTTATTTCCTTGATCTTTTTTTCTATTACCAGTTATGGCTATATTAATTTATACAAATGTATTGTAAAATAATTAGTTAAAACATTACATTAAATTAAGAATTATTTCAATTTCAGGTTGTTGTAAGAATGTCAGACTTTGAATACACTGATTTAAGCAGTGAAGACAGCGGTGATGAAGAAATCATTGTGTCACATTGTAAACAAAAAAAAATCCCTGAATGTGTTCTTAAAATGTCAAGAGAATTGCGTCTTCACTATTCAAATTTATTCATTGATTCTTTTACACTGATTGATTTGTTCGTCAAAAGTAAAATATTAACGTACGAAGCATTTTTAGTACATTTCGATACTATGAAATTCCACCAAATTTATGCAAAACCAAATAAAGATGTAAAGCGAATAACTGTAGCTCCACATCATTACATCACAACAACTCAAGATGCTCTTGCAGTGGCGTCCAAATTTTTACGTTCTCGTTCGAAAAATGCACGAATAGGTGCTATTTATTTGTTATATACATTGTATAAAACACAGCCATTGAAACATTATCCTATTAATATAAAATTGGAACCCAAAGACTATCATAATACCAAAAATTTAGTAGACAGGTGTCTTTTTGAAGGTATATTGCATCCTAGTTATTGTTTTTATGATTTGGATTTAAAAAAAAATATAACAATCACAGCGTGTGCTGTCAATCCTTGCTTGGAAGTGAGTTTCTATCAAACGCCTATTTGATAGATTACATACATTTTAATTTATTAAACATAATTTTTACAGGCCAATTATCCAAGAACTGAAATCCGCAAACATATGGGTCGTGTTGCTGACAAACATTTTGCAACTGAATATGAAGAGCGGAGAGAATTTGATCCGACTAAAAGATTACAACTGATGGAAGATCAAATGCGTAATGAATTGACATATGTAAACAAATTGACTAATTTGACTTTGGGACATGATTTTGTTTCGGAGTATAAACCAGAGCTATCAAAATTATTGGTAGAGATCAACATGGTTAAAGCTGTAAATACGTCTGGTCAAAAAGTTAATGAAAAATTTAAAAGTTTGCAAAAAAAACGTTTTAAAAATAAAAAATGCATAGCATTCCCAGGTAAAAATGAAAATGTACTAGATGACATGGTTACAATTGCAGAAATCCCAAAACAAAGCGAACCAATTGTTCACAGCCATCCGAAAAAGAGACGAAAGATATCAAAAAAGAGTAATAATAATAAAAAATAAATATATTTTTATAATTACAGTGAATTCTTATTTAATTTTTGGATTAGGTTTTTTGAAAACATAACATTTAGTAAAAAAAAAAAAAATATGAAGTGATGATCAAATTATGAAATGAAAAATGTACCAATAATAGAATATACTTACGGTTAGAAATAACATATATAATGTATGTATTAATAACACAATTGATACACATTGCATTTGTCATACAGACATAACTCTGTTACATGCTGTTAAAAACAACATGTTAATATATTATTGAAACTAATGCAAGTTAAACAAAATGTGAATTAATATATCACAACATAACGTTAAATGAGGACTCACTGTATTTGAGTTACCTATGTTAAATATTAAATAATAATATTGTATTTTTGTTACTTGACAATTAAACAGTTTTTTAATTTTCAATAGAAAACGATAAAAATGTACTTGTCATGAAAGAAGAACCTTGTTCATCATTGTTGCCAAAATTGAGTGATATTATACATTCGGATTCATCTATCTCAAGTACTGAAAGCGAAGATTATGTAAATGGGGAAGACCAGTATGGAGACATGATTTGGCAGTTTCTCAAAGAAGACGACGATAATGGTAACTAAGAGTTATAAAATAATATGACGTATATTATATTGAATAACCTAGATATAAATATTTAAACCTAAATTTGTAAATGTTTGAGGTAAAAATTAAAATATGTGCATTTCACTCATCGGGCAGTATAAGACAGAGTTCTTAACCTGGGGTTAGCCAAATAATTATTTGCGATAATTCGCCAACATATAATTTAAATCAATGCAAAAAATTAGGAATCTTAATAATAAATATGTCATACTAAACTTAGGTATATAGTACATAATAAAATGTAATGGTCTTGTCACACGTGTTCAACAAATTGCTTATAAAAGCATTATATCAACTCACTGTTTCATTATTCGTGAGCAATTGATTGCTGAAGTTTCGAATGAAAACCTATTTGATATATGCATATAAATTTTACATTTTATTCAAATTAGTGCTATAAATACTCGTATTTTTAAAACAATATGTGAAGAAATAAATTCAGGTTTTTAAAAACTTGTTATTACATACCCGTGTAACTATACACAAGATATTTCTGAATTTTTCTAATATGGCTGGAAAATATATTGAAAAAAAGTTGATATACTTAAACTATTAGTTAAAGAACACATATTAAAATTAAAAGAAAAGTTTTTTCAAATATTTAGACTCTATAAAAGAAATTCATACAAATAATACTTTGGTAATAAATCCATTTTATAATTATATAAATATATATTATATACATTCATTAACAAATGAAGAAAATTTGATTTTTAAAAGCAACAAAAATGTACGTCAATTTTGGATAAAGGTTAAAAATGAATATCTTAACTTGGTGTATAGGCATTAAAAATACCTGTGTAAAACAGAGTTTTCCACAATGACTGCAATAAAAATACAATTAGAAACTTACTAGAAATGTCTACAACTATGAGAATTAGTTTAACAAATTATATTAAATCAAAGATTGACAAAATCATTTCAGATTTGCAATATCTGTACATCATGTTTCATTAGTATAGTATTTGTATTTCTAGTATTTATTTTTAATGGTTATCTATGAGCGTAAATGAAACAAATATGCTTAAGGGTCGATAAAAAATACAATATGAATCAGTAACAGTAAAAAGGTCGAGAATCTCAGGGGTAGGATACTGATAATGAATGTATTCGATTTGAATCCAATGATAAATCATTGCATTCAATAAATAATTTTGATTGAGCTTCGGTGTAAAACATAAAAAAATAGATTACCATGACAATTTCTTTTATTTTGTTATTTTTCCTACATTTATAAAAATATTTCCATTATACTTTATTTTTATCTTTTATAAAAGGTTTTCTTTATCTTTAAGGGGAATGAAAGTTGTAATTTACCAAGCAGATGTATATAGGCGATTATTTGATTAATTTATATTATTCATTGCATTGTGTGAGTAGTATTTGGTCTTTAGTGTATGTAAATATGTACGTTCAGCATAATGATGATTGATGGCACATGTCAACAAATACAACTAGTGTATTTAAATACACTAAATCCTATTTCTAACATACCCTATTAATTGAGTGGTGATTCAATAAGGATTCTGAAAACTGATGATCCAAATTTATCGTAAAATCTACTTTAGATCAACTTTACCACTTTACATTTTTATTTTCTTAATTATCACGAAATTGATCAGATTTAGCGCAGTACTGGATACAAAAGCACCAAAAATCCCGAAATACATGAAACCACTTTCTTTATATAAATTCATAAATAAAATGATACAATAAATTGTAGCTAGGTATACAATACTAATAGGTAAATCTCCCTTACATATCAGTAAATATTAATGTTTAAAATAGGTATTATACCTATAGCATAACAATATAATTTCAACCTAAATAATGTTTTTTTTCTATGTAATGTTTAGAAGTTCAGAATGGATTATCAAGAACGGTGGAAAACGATTAGTGTTTAACAATAATGTGTAAATTTGTTATTTTCTTTTAATAAATAATTTGTGTCTTGAAATTGTTTGTTGATTTAATATTATTTGAAAAATATATTGTACGATTGACGATAGTTAACAATGTTTATGGCTAAACTAAAATTAAATTAAGATTATATCGTTGAATATGATAAAAAAATCACACAAACAAAAATGCTGGTTTATTTCAACAATATACCTGACATTGTAACATTGGACGAGGATATGGGGACAGCGCCATTTCAAAGTTAAAATATAAATATAAAAACAAAATATTAGCCAACAGAGATAAGTATTTTTAATAAAAAGGGAAAACTTCTATCTCTTAGTGAAGACCACAGCACTATTTGTAAACGGATTATAACAGCTATGACTTGCATTATCCAGTTACAGACGTTAAGCTAACAAAATGTGTTTATAACATGCTTAAATGATAAAACAAATAGATTTTAGACTAAATTTAAAATTAAAAGCCCAAAATAATTTCAAAATATATATTATTTTCATCATATCTAGTTTATGAACTTAAAATTACCCATTTCTTAATTTAACCTTATAAGTATTAAACAAAAACATTAAAAAAGAACACAAAATTCCCTTTTACATTAACTGTCAAAATCATGCTCCACTTTCCTTATCTTTTATAAACATTTATATATTATATAATATTCATTATATTACATCATCATACTATTCCACACATCTCTTTAATCATAGATCCAAAAAGAACGAACACTTACAATACAGCCTAGGAAACAATATCAAAATAACCAAATCTCGTTGATACATGAAGTAAACAACCATAACGATATATTTGTGTTGTTATTATTATTATCTATTTAAAGAATTCTACTTTCCATAACATATTTTTTTAAATGTACTTTTACCCATTATTATTATTTATAAATGTTGAATTATATTTTATTATATTTAAATAATTCTAATTATTTAAATTAAAATTTTTTTTGTTGTTAAAGATACGAAAGTAAACTCATTTTTAAAATGTTACCTATTTATATATATATACACCGATATAAATAAATTATTGTTCGTATGTTTATTATATGCACTGGTGTAGTGGAGGATATATGCTGGTATACGACATACAGTCAAATTGCTGAAATTCTAAAACGTGTGTAGGAAAGAAAATACGATAGTGATTCATAAATTACCGAACAAAACACAACAAAAAATTAAAAAGTAATTTAATAGTAACGCATTACTCTCTAACTTTAAAAGTAAAGTAGTTTCATTGAGCAATATTGCTCAATATCAATATCAATATATTGCTATCTCATAAACTTTTAAAAAGTAATTTGCCCAAGACTGGATATTTATATTCGGCATTCTTATCACAGCCATTATCAAATTTATAGACGAGATCATTGTCTATGCGTTATGTCATCTTTTTCCAAAATTTTTAATTTGTAAATAGATATACATATTTAAATTATTGGGGTTCAAAAATAGTTTTATCTTTACAAAATTTTTGGAAAAAGACGACACTTTCGTTATAGCATAGACAATATTGTTTATAAATATAGTAATAGATAAATTTACTCTAATATTAAAAATGATAATGTTGTGATAAGAATGCCTAAAGTAAATTTCCTATATTTTTAGTTGGTTAGATAGAGAAAGCAAATGTGAGTGTAGCCGGTAGTCTTTTTAAAGGATAGAATTAGAGTAAATAATAAGTTGCATTATACCGTTACTTTAAAACTAGGTTGAACAATAACTCATATGGTATAACTTCTCAGTAGAAGACATTTGATTTGTTAATATTGTTCCTAGCCTTCATCGATTCGTGGAGTTTTGTTTCATTTTGAAACTTCAAATGTTATGAACAATTAATGAACATCAGGTTGTTTTGAATCTAACCCCTGTTGTTATACCTATAAGCAGAGCTCAAATATGGGGGAGGGGGGTGCAGGGGGCAGAGCTTCCCTACTATCTTATAATAATTCGAGAGCACCCTTACTAATTATAATATATAGTTTGAGGGAACACCAATTCATTTTGAAAGCCTGATGAGAGTACCCCTCCTTTCTTCTATTCTTCCAATTCGAGGTTTTCATTAATATTGAAAGCTCTCAATGAATTATTAATATATATTTTAAAATAATAATTTGAATGAGATTTCGAGAAAAAAAAATGTTAAATTTTTCAAACACCTATATTTCAAACTTGTGATAATTTATAAAAATTGTAACACTTTATTCAACTCTCTCACTTGTCCATGGTAAAAACCCAATTTGACCATAAAATCTTTTCTATACAAACATTTTTTTTTATGCACTAATAAGGACTGACTGTTGTAGAATAATTTACAAAAGTAAAATTTTATCAAAAAAATAAATAATTTTTTTTATTCATTTCAAAAAAAAGTGTACAAAGGCGATTTCAGGAAGCGTTTGTACACTTGCACACATTTGGACTAATGGACACAAAAAAAAAAAAAAAAATTATTAGTTTTTATTTATTATTTTTTTTTTTTGAAAAAAGAAAAATTATAATTAAAAAAAAAACTAATAAAATAATAGAATTTAACTTAAAATATATATAAATAAAATATAAAATATACAAAATAATTATTAAACTTTTATAACATTGCACATTAACATAAAATAATATGCTTACATACATCATCGAAAAATACTGATAATATAGCTGTCAACAGTAAACCAGTATATAATAATTTCACAATACACATATATTCATAGTAATATAAAATTGATTTCATGTAATTATCATTAATTAATTTCCTTAAGTAGAATTTCATTTTGGTTTTTCAACTCGCTGGACTTTTGAACTATGTCACACTTTTGAGACATAATTCAATATTTTACTCGTTTTTGGTAACATTTTATTAAAAATTATTATTTATAATTTATCAACTGTTTGTTAATTTTAAATATATACGGACGAAAAATGTAGTTAATTTACACAATTTTGAGAGCATGTTCTTTTACAATAATGGTAAATATTATATAAAAGAAAAAAAAAGTATAAAATAAAAATATCTTGAATATGTTTTTTTCCAAATAAAATTTCAATAAAATATAAATAAAACGTGTAATATTATAATATAATAATATTCTTTTCTTCATTTTCAAACAGACTGTTTGAGGAAAAACCCAGAGATCAAATGAAATCATTTCTAAGTATAATTTTACAATGTAAAATAAGACTAATAAATCTTGGGAACGAAAAAAAAAAAGAAATTAAAATACATTTATATAAATTTCCTACATAATTAAATTTTAAAAATGTTTCATATTTTATGTAAAGTTTGTTTGTTTTGTTGTTTACTTTTAAAAATAATATAATATATTATGTATTATTTATATACAAATTAATCTACAAAATTACATTGTTTTTACAATATTCAATAAGAATTGCAACAGGATTCAGTCGACCTAATTTTTAAGTACAAAATACGTAATAATTTTCAAATTTACTTTTAACCCTAAAAACCTCGGTCATAATTTCATACTCAATTATAACAGAGTAATTCATTGTAGGCAAACCATAGACAACTACAATAAATTATGCAATTTTTCCATTTCGGAATAATAAAACACAACATATATATAATATTATAATAATAAATTAGTAGTTGAAAAAAAATTGGTAAAAATTAAAGGGGTACAAAAAAAAAAAAAAAATACATATCAGATACTGATCCCCCTCAGTAATACAAATCATCAAAATAATAAAAATAATGATTTAGGTAAATATCACCTATACAAGAGAGTATTTTGGTATTGGGTAGTTACAAACAAAATAAAACTATCGATTGGGATACGTTCATTATTTGAAGTTTCTCAAATGAATAAAGGTACGACTGAAACCAAACAGCACCAATCGACTACTTTAGATAGAGTTCATCATTAATTTATATATTCTTAGTCTTTGACCAGTCTGTACATGTGGTGTTGGGCACCATGTTCTGACGTGGATACTTCAAAGACATATGCAGTACAAAGTAAAGTCTCTTGGGTCTCTCGGTTGGTAACCACCTGTGAGGAGACAAAATTATTAGATTCCGAAGGAAAAGCATTATTATAAATATTAAATTATTAATAATATTACTGTTCAATAAAACATAACATTACCTGTAGTATAGTGAAATTTTCAAGCACAGAATTCATCATATATTTCTCAGGCAAATGTTTGAGCTTATGTATGAAGTTGATCATGTATTCACACATGGGAGACCTGTGTATGCGATAGATGAATCGACCATTTTCAAATCGGGCATATTCTGTCTCTACTTTTTCTACCACTTGTTTGCCAAAAGAGCATACTTTAGTCGAACACGTTATGGTCATATTTTCAGAGCTTTCATACCTTTTAAAAAACCAAATTATTAAACATGATGAAACCTGTTTTCAAAATTAGTTTACTTTATATACTTACTGGCTAGTGACGCCATAGAAAGCACCAGCTTCGTCGTGAATGTTCGAATTGAGATCTGCCCAGAACTTAACGAGGAAGAATGCATTTTGGGGACCTTTGTCATATAATTCTTTGAGGCCTCCTTTCTTCTCTGGGAATTTATCATAAATCTGCCGTACATCAACAGACTAAAAGAGAACACAATTTTATTAATTACCTGATAGATATGTTGTTATACATTTATGTCTTAGGCACACTCACTTCTAATAAAGGATCTGAATAGCTCACAGGTCCACCAATGTGTACAAAAAGATGTTTTTGATACTATAAACCAAAATATATATTTAATATTGTACGTAAAATACACGGAATAAGAAACTTACGATTTCTGGTTCTCGTTGGTGTTCCATAAATGCTGAGAACTCAACCAAACGCAGTTTGTGTGTAGCAATTGCTCTGCCATCCCAAGGTGGAACAGTGGGAGGTTGGATCTCAGATGACACAGCGGTAGATGGAGGTTTTAAACCTGTCGATCCACTGTTTGGATATCCTTGGGCAAATGGCTTAACACTGTAGTAGGACAGAAAAATAACGTCAAAACTTCATTTCTTTGTAGATTTTTAACCAGCATACTTACTCTTGAGATGTACCCGGCTGTAATCCTGGCTGCCAGAACTGTAACATATTACAAAACAAACATTAGTCATTATTGGCAGTGTTCAAAAGGGACAATACAAGCTACGGATGGCGAAACAAGCTACTAGAGAAGCAAACGTATACAAGAGGTAGCGTGCGTTGGGAGCATTGTGTACTCACCGGCGGGGGCGGCGCGCCAGGTGGATATGACGCCAGGCTGGCCAATCCCTTGGTGTGTATGGCTGAGACCGTTGCTGACGCTGACACAATCTGCGCACTGGACATTGCCGACATGGACTGTAACGCCTTCTCCTTGGCTGCATGCTCCGTGGGTACAACCTATAGCCCCACAACACACGTTACACTCTACCTCTAACACACTTTAAATACAAATATAACCAATCCACTAAGAAGACAAAATATTATAAAGAAATAAAACAATGTCTACACAAAATTGATAATGATAATAATGTTCAACAACAAAAGAGCATGTTGTAATGTTATTATTAAAAATTTGCTTTCGGACAGTACTCACCACTTTGAGTTTGGCTTGAATTTCACGCAGCTTGCGGCGTGCCAACACTTGGATGTGCGAACTGACTTGTTTTCGCGTCCGAGTCTTGCCGGTACGAAGTTTTATATACCTGGCTATTAATTCGTTGCGTCCTGTAACACACAAATTATACCATTATTGCCAGTTTGCTATATATTTTCACATTTGATATTATGCTTTATTATAGGTAGGCTAGGTTATCTATATTTTTGATATTACACTGATTAAAAATTCTAACAAAACTAAAATAGGTACCTCCTACAGGATGCAGCACACATTGGAGCATAGATAAAATTCAAGGTAGATTGGTAGTATAGGTACTATACTATAAACTATTCAAGAATACCTATAAAATTACATGGAATTAGTCAACTATTTCACTAGCGGAGAATCAAAAGAATATACACTGCATAATAACAATGAAGTCAAGTATTTTTCCGGCCCTCCCAAAAAAATTTTTTTTTTTTTAATTGTATCTATTACTTTTTTGTGACTTTATTGTTATCTACCCAATGGGTTTATATATTAAATATATTCATTTAATATGTATTATTACTAAATTGGTTTATTAAATAAGTTGAAAAAATAATTTTGTTTTATCAAGAATAAATGTTTTTAGAAATTACTGCTTTTATTCAAAAATCATATAGGTATATGTGAAATTTTCGCAATTTTTAAATTTTTTATCATTACTCATTTTATATTGGGTGTGGGTGGTTCCATGGTCCATCAGATTTTCTAATCCATTTTTTTTTTCACACCGATATTTTTATATTCACAACCGGTTTCAGCAAAAATAATCTATCGTCAGGTAATTCTCCATCCAGGGGTGGACATGTCTCTCTCGTGACCTCTTAATGGGTGCCCAAGATAATCGTAAACCGTAGTGTACAACAAATTTTCTAAACAGATCGTAACGTTCCTGCTTTTTTGCTTAGAATGGGATACTCTGCCAAAAACTGTTGTTTTTTCCACAGAATAGAAGGCTATAATTTATTGTTCGGTTATGTAAAATATGGGTATTGGTATAATACGTTTAGAAATATTTGTCATGTGGATGTAGAAATTAAGTTTTAACAGCGCCCCAGCACTGACCAATACCTATATATATAGGTACGAGTAGACTGATAGAAATCGAACAATTTCGGATAAGATATGTAACATGTGCCCAATATAAATTATTTTGTTTAACGATTTTTTTTAAATATTAATGGAATTTTCGGCGTCATTTATTTTTTATTATCTGTGCAATATTTCGATAAATTTTAAACATTTTTATTTTATTTTTTTTTGCGGCAACGACTGCAGTACATTATACTATAATAACTAAGTAATATGTCGACTACGACGACGGGTGTGCGAGCGCGAAGAAAACGAGACGATATACGATATCGTTTTTAATATAAACTACATACGTATCTATTTACTGTTTTCATTTTGCAGGATAAAAAAAAACGCATGTTTTTCTTTTAAATAATTTTTTCATACAAATAATTGTTCCACGGCGACAGTTTATTTGTTTTTATAACACTGCAGCAGCAGGTCGCAGAGTGCAGACACAATAATATTAATTCAAACACGTACTACATTATTATTGTGTGTGCACACGACCGCGAGGTATAAGCGCGGAAAGTGGAAACGTACGAATTAATAACAATATTAATACATCGTTTTCAAATGCAAATAAACAAGAGGCGAGCAATCGTAAAATTCAACCGGTCGTATACAATAATATTATATACACTACTTTAATCGGAACCATTAAGTCTCTCGTTTTTTATAAGGTATATTTCGACCGGGAGAAAAAAAAAATTGGCGATGTTTTCCTATCTATAAATATGATTCAATAACATACGAATCTAAATAACTAATTTTTATTTTGCATATTTTAGTATTTTTTGGCTTTTTTAAATTATTTTTTTTAGGGCATTTTTTGATATTTTAAGATCATTTTTTAAAACTATTTTTCAATAATCGTCAGAAAATTCACGAGTTTACTATTGTTATAATTATATATTTTAGTTATTTAATATGCACGTATATAATTGTAATTAATAAAATAATAACTAAAAAAATAAATAATTTAAGTAATTTAAACAATTTTAAAGGTTTTTTGTATTTTTAGTTTATAAATGGAATTTTTTTAAAGGTATTTTTGTAAGTTTTTAGGGCATTTTTTGAGTTTTTTAGGTCATAATTGCATTCTTTTTTAAATGTTTTTTTTTTATGGCATTAACATCCGGGCCCTAATTATTATATATAGATGAACAGTTGATATTGGTGACGGCGACGACATTAAAATTCAAAATAATATCCATTTGTTTTATAATTAGGTACTTCACGATTTATCGATACGTAGGTATATTTTATACATATATATAGGTACTATACATAATATAAATTTTATTGAAACATTGTTGACCTTATATACCCTCTAAAACCGACTTTTAAAAGTCGTTCTTCTCGTATATATGAATTTCATTTTACCCATATAGGTATAGCGTAATAATAATAATAATAATTATTATTGTTATTATTACAATACCGCCGCCATAGCGATCCCATGTCTTAAAAATAGGTACAACTACATAGGTATTATTATATTATTATTTTACACGGGAATCGTACATATCTATAATATTAGGTATATTGTACTAATTAGGTACCTACCGACTCTGAGAAAAAAGAACGTTAAAAAATAATTACCAATATAGGTAATATATTATTAGGTATAATATATCGACCGTCGAAGGAGTGGGTACGACGTTCGGTTGAGCGTTAAATATCCGAAGGAATTAATTATTGATAATCAAAGTTATGTAGTGTTTATTGAAAAAAAAAAAAAAAATTGTGCACGAACATTTAATGGTACGTCTAATTAATATGCACTGAGGAAATCGAAACACACGGTTATACGGCTAGTTGCGACCCAGACATATTAGACTTTGGTAAAAAAAAAAAAAAATATATAAAACAGTACTATAATAGTATCGAGGTCAGTGATTTTTTATATGGTATATCCGAATTCAGTTTATAGTAATCGTGTAATACTAATGTTAAAACGGTTTGAATTGTTACGAGATAAATCCAATTTTCTTTTGTTTTTCAAAAAATATTATTGTAGTTTTTATCCGTTTGTGGTACAAATAAATCATCTCCCGAAAAGTGTTGTTCAAAGTACATTATGGGAAACTAGCTTGGTCACGACAAAAATACAAAATATATCGTCGGTTTAGAATCATAGAAACGTAACACCAAATGCAGTTTTTCAAGAAAGTCAATCACTAAATTGAACTAAAAATTGAACAAAAAAAAAGTGTCTATATATAGAATGTGGGATGTTAGTATCGTCCATTAATTGGAGACTAGATTAAAATATCAACTAGAATGCTAGAATGTTTTCCATCGAAAAACCTGTATATCCCAAAACTCCTACTAGACTACTACCTAAAAATGCGTACTCATACAAAAATAAAATATTTTTAAAACCAATAGCTCTGCTTAGAATCTAAAAATTCTTCTGATTGTAAACTTACAAATTCCGTTTCCTATATACAGTTATATATAATTCTTGGTCGTTACTCAGAAGAAATTATGTGCACGGCCCACGGGACGCAAATATATAAAAGTTACTAGCTGGTTTATATAGGTACGAACGAGTGTATGACGAAAACAACATTTGTAATTAATAGTCATTCCTATTGAGGACGATTAGGTTTTGAATTTCGAACGCACGAACTATAAAAAGTTTACACGCTAATACTGCTGTTTATATATTATATTTTCGTTTTATTATTAACGTTGTTGAATATGTATATAATTCGCGACAAACATATATATTAAATTTCGTGAATCGTGTATAATATATAATATAGGTAGTTATTTCATCATAGACAAATTTGGGAATTTCGTTATAAACGCGAGCTACAAACGTGTCATGTCCAATATCACAAAATACACAAACAAGCACGCAATGATTTAAAAAAAAAAAAAAAAAAAAAAACAATGTTTTATTGTGACGCTCTGAGCGCGACAAAGTGAACGCGCCGATAAAAAGCCGTGTGTACTTAGGCGCTTACTTTTTAATCTGAAACGGTCTTTGAAACACACAATGCCTATAAATATATATCTACCTACAGAAAAAATTAAATAAAAGAAACTGAAAAAATAACATTGTACATTTTTATTACGGCGTTAGGGTGAAAACCGCAAAACTATATTACAACAAACGCCGCCGTCAGGAGGGTAAAAAATAATATCGCGGAGAATTTCCAGAGTCTTCCTATCGTCGGTAGCACACAATTTGGCAAGCTATAGCAAAAACAAAATTGCGATAAAAAAAAAGCTTACACGCTACATGTATATATATATAAAATGAAAAACATGTCCAAAAATAAACGATTATTTAGCGGAGAAGAAGCTGTACATATAAATGGTATACACATAATATATATATATATTAGTTTGAGTCTTTTGAGTGCAGCCTTATTATTTATGTGATCGATTTTGGTAACGAGGGTTGATAAAAGTTATAAACGGATTGGTTGAGGGAAGCACACACTTGTACGTATATCAATATATCGGAGGAAAATTCACGTCATGCACACCCACTTCCCGCTTTCCAGATACCACCGAATATATCCTTGTATTTTATGATTTATGTACAATATACGATTTTCTTTTTGCGGTAAAAAATCGACTTCCCGGATGTATTCATTAAACGCACGACCGCTGACTACTATTATACGTAGATATTAATCCCTTTGGGGATTTTAACACGTTCTATATTATACGCGTAAAGTGACCACCCACCAAATTTTTAACTATATTATATTATATTATATTGTATATTATATAATATATAATATACAATACCTATAAAATACAAGGAATCTTTCGAATCGTGGTGAATATGCAGAAAAAAGTATACAATGTTTAGTTCAGTGTTTGAATAATAATAAAAACATTTTTTTAAATAAGTATATCTATAATAATACGTATAATTACGAAATACATATTACACCGAAGCAAAAGGTAACGAAAAACTTTTCGTATATGACGAAATAATATGGAACGATTTTAAGCACGCACAACCGCCTACACCTGGTCCTTCCTACACACACCGATAAGTTCGAATAGAGGGAAAACTTAAAATGACTTGGACGCAAGAGAAGGGAATGAGAGCGGGAACGATAGTGAGAGGAGATCGACCACCACGTGTTGTCGTCGGCCGTTTTCTTGGCGCGTCTGTTAGAAAATTATATATACACACGGCGACATTATACAGGCATTATAACCCAATTATCATCACGTGCACGGTCATAATGATATCGAAATATTAGTCATCGGGTTACACCGTACACGGTCAAAAATCGTCGACGTGCGTTATTTTAATTCGATAAACCCAATTAATAAAAATAAAAACATAAGAAATCCAATTATAAGACGACAGAAAAAAGTAAAATTAGGTCGAAAAAAGCATAACATTCGTATATGAGATTAAACGAGCGAGTAGGCCAGAATCGAAAGTCACATCATATATTCCATAAATGGCTTTTTTCTAGCCGAACGCCAAATACTAGGGGGAAGGATTACTAACAACGAAGAGAACTAAAAATGCATTGGTCGCGTGTAATTTATAAGCTAAAAAAAAAGTTTTTTTTTCAATTTAATGGCTATAAAACAATCTATACCGATAACGAACGTGAAACAATGATTGTGTCTTAATCGTTGTTACAGTGTAATTCACGTAATATTCATGTACAGAATAATTATTATTATAATGTGATATGTATAATTGTATAGGATTATAAATATATAGAGTTCAGTTACAAAACTCGTATATGATCCAACGGAATACTTGACTTTGAACATATATATACACAGCTATAACACAATAGTGGAATTAGGGGAGGAGGGGTGAACGCGGGGATTGATCCCCGGGCGTAAAATATTTGTAGGACTATTTTTTTTATATAGGTATATGATATACACTTAAATTTTTTAATCATTGCCGGCACTAGATAGGGGGAGGGGTGGTGTGTGGCCCTCTGTACCAGGCAAATGTATTTTCTGAA
>JAIPRL010000544.1:19327-130287 GCA_025469235.1 Pemphigus obesinymphae
GTTTATTTGAATTTATGTTGGGTATATTATTTGAATTTGGTGCATTGTTGTTCAATTTTATTGTATCTGGTTCGTTTATTTCATAAGTACGATAATATTATTATGTTACAATTTTCTATGTATTACACAAAGTTTTATAAATTAACACAGTAAATAATATATACTATAGGTAAGTATAGCGAATTGAGATAATTTATTATTATTAAGGGATTTAAAGTTATCAAAATCAATGATTTGACCAACAAATTTTTTTAAAAAAGTAGTCCCCATTAAAAAAAAAACAAATTACATTAAAAAATATTGATTTTGTAGTGGCAGAATTTTAGTGTTTTAAATATTTTAAATTTACATAAAAATAACCTAAAAAAAAAAAAACACGTAATTTTTCGTTTTGTTAAAATACTCATTATATTATATCCTTCCGTAATAATTATGAAATACTTCGTACAATACCATAGGATATACTCTGTACGAGTATATTAAAATGTACAAAAAAAAGTTAGGTCCATTAAATTTAATTCTTATTGTGATTGTTATTTAACCAATATTACTTTAAAATAAATCATAATGAAAGCGAAAATTGATTATTTAATTATATATATGTATACTTATAATACTTAAATATCAATGTTTATTTATTTTGTTAAGAAGACGTCGTACCAACAAATTTTCAATGAAAAACTTGCAATAGCATTCATTATTCATTTTTATAAATTTACAAACATGTTATAAACATGAAACAAAAAACCAATTATAGCTTATAATATTATTTAGCGACATACGTAACCTTTTTTCGATATATTCATTTTTTAAAGATTTGTAGTTTAAAAAAAAATTAAAGAAATTGATTTTTTAACTCATAAAACGTGTAAAATGTACATCAAAAATCGGTAGGTTACCAGATAATTTTGTTTTATATAATTTGTTTTATTTCATCTTTCTACGATATTCTCAAGTTGTTAAAAATGAATAATGCATTTAACATATTTTTTTTTTAAACAAATATCGTACTTGCACAACAATAAAAATAGTATTGACACAAGATTATATTAAAATAACTTAAAAATATATTTATATATATTCAAAATGTTGAATTTTCTTAAAATTTCATAAATATTACCCATATAAAAATCTTTAAAAATTGGGTGTACGACGTCCTCTTAATGGAAACGCAGTATAATCCGTTATGTAACGTGTAAAATAAAAACCATTAAAAACTACTCGCCACTATAATTTTTGAATTCATTAAATATTTATTATCATTTGTTTTACACTTATTTTTTACAATATTATGCGAGCTATATTATCGATTAAATCGGTTGTATGACTGTTTCTCCAGTGTAAACCATTTCTGTTTTTACAAGTCGCGGTTCGGCAAATATTTTAGCTATTTTCAGGGTTTTTAACCCCTAAATTCTTATTGAATGACCTTTAGAAATAAGTTGCATTTTTATGTAAATTATATTAAGAAATAAAACGAAATAACGATTTTTATATGGCTTTGAAAACTAATATAGGTAGGTATAAATATAAAATATATAAGCAAATTATAAATACTTGAAAATTATAGTAATTTAATTTCAGTTGATTTAAAGCAGCCTTCTAAATATGTATTTAATAAATGATAAAAACAAAAACTCATCTATATAATGGAAATAATAGTAATAATATACATTTAAAATATAATTAATAGTTAAGACTTTATTATTATTCATATTATGTTAGTTCTATAAATACTTCAAATGTAATATTATATTTTGAGTATGTAAAGAATGCTTTACGTTAAATATAAAAGTACAGTGGCGTCATTTCAGGTTTTACTAGGCGGGGGCAAAATTTTGACCACCGGCCCCTTTACAAATAATAAATATTTAAAAACGTAAATAAGCAAAAAAAAAAAAAAGGTCTTCGCATTCTTCGCGATGTATACCCTTTGCCGGTCCCCCTTAAAATTTCCGATAAGCTTTAAAAATCAATCGAGCCCGCAAAAATTAGTCGGCCCCACATAAATCTTAGGGTGGGGCAAATGCTCCATCCTGCCCCCCTCATGTAAAAGTATATGTAATATGCAAAAGTTCTTGAAAACCGAATAAAATTAATCATTTATTTGATTAATTTAAGTTTAATTAATTATTCAACTATTTGATTTATTGTTCATAAATATCAATGATATTGTTCAATTTAAATATAATGAACTTCAATTTTTAAATTCCCAAAATTACCTCTCAAGTAGTACCTATATTATATTATTATAATATATTGTTTATTTTTTATACGAATATTAAATTATTTAAATTTAATTGTATAAGCTAATTATAAAAAAAAATAGTAAGAAATAGTAAAGGACTTTTATTTACTATCTATTGTGTGGACCAAACCCTGTTACGGATGAAAAGTTGAAATTTATTAGTTATTATATTAATATACCTATCAAAATCGGTGACATGCTTGTCAGATCGTTTGTAAACTTCTTTCTTGTATTTATTTAATGATTTTCTTATATATATATATATCGGAAATATTATATTATATGTGTTAAAAATAATATAATTTGATTGTGTTATAGCTAAAAAAATAAGTAATAATTTCATTTTTAGCCTTATATTATGTTAATTATGTTTAAATATTATATTATTTATTACATTGCTGTCTGATTTCGGGATTATACATTTCCATTATGGAATTTAATATTTTTATATATATATGTATATGTATATATTGTTTTAATTATTATTATTTATGCAAATACTTATATAAGTACGATGTTTTATATAGTTTTATACTTATGTTTGTTGTTGTATTTATGATTGGTAAAAATTATCAAAATGGTTGTATCTGGTTGTTGCTACGGACTCTCCAATTTACGTATTTAAGTTTTTAATGCACATATATATTTTACATAGAGATAGAGTAAACTATATAGTATATAACTATGTAATTTTAATAATTAAAGTAGATAGATTATTGATTTAATTTCATAGATTTGTGTAATATAAAAATATAATATTTGATCACAAATGACATAGTAAATCGTGTAATACATGAGTTAACAATAATTATTGTTACATCGAGTTAATGTTTGTATTCGGTATTTGATTTGAAATTTAATTAAGTACCTATGACAGACAATAGTACAGTGAGAGATAACACGAGATTTGATAACACGGGGTATATAGTGGATCGAAATAAACGCGTGGCATTATGTATACTAATATTAATAATATATTTATTTACTACCTATACCTATGTATAATATTATTTATTTATTGTTATATATATATATATATATATGCGTAGTACTAGTACTTATATAGAGAAGATATAAAGGTACTTACAGTTTCGTTTGCCGGGTACTCGGTTGTAAATTTTGGAGCATATCAAAACGGAATTTTTTTTTCAATTACTAAATTTAAAAAAATTGTTCCCTTAGTTTTTGAAAATTTTTATTTTCATTTTATCATTGTAGATTCATCAAAAATAATCGCCGGTCGATCATTATTCTGATTTAACAACATACATCTATGCCGATGGGCGTTTAGTCGAAAACTGTTGCATTATACGAAAGTATATTTGAACGAAATACGTATATCCAATGGAGTGACACTCCCCTGTTTATATTCTATGCGGCCGGTGAGGAAGGGTTTTAAGTTTTCAACCACAACGAACCCTGGTGGAAGTTTTTTCCCCTTTACACATATCAGTCCCTCTCGTACTGGGTCAAATCGATTGTGTTTAAGACAATCTCGTGTTGTGTAGGTCCAAATGAATTAATGTATACTATAATATATTATAAAAAATAATAAACGATTTTGTTGGATGTAAACATTCATTATTATTGATTATTTATTATAGGTTTATAATTTAGCGAATATAATATTATAGGCCGCATATTCGATATTTTATCATCAGTAGGTATTTGATGTTTTGGATTCTATATAACCAAAAATAGACAGTGAGACGGCGAAGCATACCATTATTAGAACCCGGATATCGACCAATTTTTTATTATATTTTTGAACCGTCAAACGTGTTAGGTTTTCAATTCATAAATACATTTTTCAATGGAATTTTTATAGGTTCTTATGTCATTTTATGTATTTTTTAGGACAAATGCTTTTTTTATGGAGGTTTTATAGGTTTTTTAAGGTATCAACAAAGATCCGGACCCTAGTTATTATTCTAAAAAAAAAAAAAAAAAATTATAATGTTTTAATCCATGTAATTTATAATAAATTCATGATAATTCGATATTTCGCTACTGATTTGATAATAAAACTTATTTGATATATTCAAAATATTTAGGGGAGACAAAATATAGATTTCATCGGTTTTGTGTAGTGATTTTTTTTATTTTATGATAGGAATTTTGTTATTAGATATTATTTTGTTGAAAAATATATTTCTTTATTTTATTACATCCATTAATAAGGATTTTAGCATTTTATTACATATTTTTTATTTATTTATTTAAATAATATACGCCAAACAGTTTTAGATAGGATAGACAAATAATGATAGGTAATAATAATAATAACAAAAAAAAAAAAAAAAAAAAATGGACAAATAACAATAATAATAATAGACAAATAATGATAATAATAATAATAATAACTGACAATAAAGAAACGAAAAACAAATTGATTAACAATAAGAAAAAGAGGGGTCAAAATTAGCTAGTATCATGCATCGACGGAGTGGTTGATTTTTATCATAACAAGAACGAAACAGTGGGATGTGGGATGGGACAGATTGACGTGTGAAACGAGAAGGTACTTTAAGTGAAATTTGCGATTTAAAATTTTATTTTAAACCATATGAAGACAATTGTACTAGAGAACATATTTATGTCACAATTAGATATGTGTTGTCATTCAAATGCATTTTGTGAGAAATTAATAACAGTAATTTAATTTAATCTCAATAATATTATATTATTTTTGAAAATTCCGATCCAGTGATTTCAAATAGATAGTCAATTTTCAAAATTGGAAGATACGTGTTAATTACCACCAAACCAGCAGCGATTTTCAGTTTTATAATAAATCTCGTGTATAAACATTAAACATATATAATACAATTTTATTAATCTTTAGTAAAATATACAAATTGGTAATTTATGACATTTTATAACGTTTTCTTTGACATTTTCATCTTTATTTATAAAATTTAATTTTTAAGTTCTGAGTAATACGAAGAATGTATTGGTTTTACATTGTTGTATTATATATTATTATAGGTATCTAAAATGTTCTAGTAGATGAAGAATTCTAAACATTTCATCTATACACATTTTTCAGTAGATAATTTTATCTAGTTTTTACGAAGAAACGGTAAAAACACATTTTTGTTAAAATCAATTATTGTTATTTCTTCGTAATTCTGGAAATAATGATTAATTTTAAACTTACAACTAATGTGTAATTTAATATTATATTGACGTAATAAATTTCCAAAATATTTTTCTAATTTAGGGCTCATATACAAATTATAATTTTTAGTATTTTATGTCATAAAAATGGTAATTTTAGTTTTAAAACATGAAAATATGATACAGGTCATACAATTAATATTGGGTAATGTTAATTTTTTAAATTTCATACGTTTATGTTATCTATATATCATCTCTGTTATGTGTACTATAATGACAATCATTGAATATGGTTTTAGTGTAGGTACGTAATAAATTATTATTCAATTTTCTTTGTGCGTAAAATTCAAACTAGAATTTGCGTGGATCGACTAATTCAATGGGATTTCAATATTTCAGTTAATGCTAACTAATGTTTATATTATTATGCATTATAGTAGGTACTTCTAAAAAATGTTAAATCATCCAAAACAAAACTTTGAAACCAACTCGTTACGTAATTTAAATTAAGTACTGTAATTACATTATCAATGTACCAGTTGATGAGGTGTTAGGTACATGTATCCAAATCAAATCAATACGAGAAATTACGAGTAAAATGTCAGACGGAGGCGGTTAGGGTTACAAAAGATGTTTATGTAAGAATATATGTGATAGTAATAGATGTAAGTGTGAATTATCCAACATTTTGTGCATTTCAAAGTGTCATGGAAGTATTCCATTTAAAAATAAATTATTTTATATATTTTTCATATTTTAAATAAATAATAATTAATTCAGATTTTTATCACTATTAATTATTGTTTTGACCACACTCCCTCCCTAGGGTCGATTCATACTTAGTGTTGTGAGTTATTTGGGCTAACTCGTAAAGACAATTTTTGGCGATATAATAGGTTAATGAAAAATAGACGTTAATGGTCGTAATATTGTAATAATTTTCATGATATCCAGAATGTATTAGTTAGTGTTCTAGTGTTATATTATCTGGCTAATGTTACATTATCCAAATATTAACATTAGACGTGACATGTACATAAACACATTATAGTATACATTATACAATTTAATATGGCGTATAAAGTTAATGTAGTTAATAGGTATTCGTATCATCGTTATTTATATAATATATATATTTATGAACAAGCAGACAGCATATGATATTACATAGTATGTATAATATATTGTGTATATATATATATATATATATATAATAACTATATTATAAATATATTGTATTTTTGTATAACATTATATACATATTACATTGTAATTATAAATTGTCGATTTGGCATTTAATATTAAAATAAATAAATAAATTGTGAACTATACACGTATAAAAATAATTATATGCAATTCATAGAGAAAGTTTATATAAAAGCATTATCTAAAGACTAGACTATATTATTATACATTATAATATTATGTGTAAGTATAAAAAAATTTTAGAGATCAAAAATGATTTGTCGCATATTTTTATTGGTACACATTTATCGAAGTAATTGCAGCGTTAGGGTGCAATTAAAGCGGAATACAAATGTATATTATATATTAAATTATTATAAGTACAGCGAAGTCAACTGGAAAATTAAGACTTGGATGCTTCAGTGCGTGAAATTAATATGATTTTTTTATTATATCAAATTTGTTAGTCCATTCATCAATAATCGCCATCTTCTTCGTCCGTGCTAAACGGCCGTTTAGATAATTTTCTCCTGCGAATAAAATTAAATCAAATTTATTTTAAAATTATTTTAGAATTTAAGGAGGCGGAGGAATAGGGTTTTAAACCTTATTTATTTTATAGTTATTAGATAAATTAATGGTTTCTTTTATTTATTTTTAAAGTAAAACAATATATTGTGGTTCCCAAAAATTATTGATTTGGCATTATATGGAAATCAAGTACTTACGATTTTTATTTTTAATATTATTTGATGAATACTGAATAATAATATGGTACATTTGGTATATTTGGTACATGTATTTGAAATAATTTTATTACTATTACATAAAAAAAAAATTTCGATTTTTAACTTTATGAAGAGCTAATCAGTAGTTATTAGAAATTTCGTTGTACCTATACATAGTTATATGTGCAACCATTATACATGGTTATCTTTATTAATCGTCCAGGTTGTATTAAAAAAATATTAGTTGTGCATTAAGAGTTTTATTAAATTTAATGTCACAACCAATAGAAAACTTTATTAAATTTCTTTATTAAATTATTTTATTCAATATAGTAATGGTATTAATATTTGCGTTTGAACGTTTTCAAAAATGTTATAACGAATATATATTGCATTCGGGTAATATTTGACACAGGACCGACGATAGGTTTTATGAGGGTCAAATCGCTTTGAAAAAGAAGAAATAAGCAATAGTGAAAACAGATCATTCGTATAAATTTTCTGAAAAATTATGCATTATATGATAAATATATATGTTAGAAATAAAATTTAATACTATGGAATTTTGAAGAACAACGCAATTTTGTAATATTGTCGGTGGAACATCGAAAAAAGTAGAATACAGATATAAAAGAAACTGTATAATTTTCAAAAACATTTTAACGGATTATATTTGTAATGGTTTTAATTTTTGGTACTTGACTTGTATTTTTCATAAATTCAAGTGGATAAAGATTAAATATTGTTAAATTCATATTTCTGGTTTCCAGTTTATTTTTATAAGAATTTTCTGTACTCTGGCATACTCCTTGGTTGCACGAGAAGAGGAGGTTATTAGACCTTGTTCGAATTTACCTAATCACCAGTTGAGGGTTTTCATTTTTGACTGCCGCTGTTTTCCTTTTGTCGATCATAAATTCCCTTTTTAATGCCGGACAGTACCAGTAACATAACACGGTACATGATACGATGAACAGCGTCCATGGTATCACCACAGCGGCCACCAGTGTCTTGATAGTGTGGTGCCAGTCATAGTCGGCCACTACCCTGTCCGGATATGCACGACTATAATAACACGGAAACACTTTCAACGTGGCCTCAGCATCCGGGTCCTCTGAAGCGGACTGTAAGGCGGCAGTTTGCCCGCTTTCCTCAGTCATCTGTAACACCACTGCTGTCGTTTCAGGCGCAGTCCACATTTGTAGAGGTGGCCCTGATGTGCTGTTACCATGCCGGTATAGTTCTCTGGTCTCTGGCTGGACAATGTTGTCAAACTTAGTGATGTCTTCGAAATCGATGTGACCGTACTTCAAGGCAAATATGGTGCAGTTAACGTAAGGCGGATAACCGCACCCCTCAGTGTTCACCAGAAACCGGACTGCCGTACCTGCCCATTCCAAGGACTCTGGAGACATTTGATCCTGTAAATTTATAGAACAGAGTTATTATATAAATACGTTTTGGTTCATAAATGGACTTTGGGATTGACGAGACAAAATATATGGATTTGATGCATTAGTAAAGTATTTTTGTTTTTGATAATTAGATGATATCTTGCTTTGTGAAAAATATATTTATTATTTATATCAGTTATCACTGTACTTGTTTGCTCGAAGACTTTAATTTTTAGATCCTATTTTGTTCTTAATCATGTTGGGGACTTGTAGTCAGCAAATTATTATTATTAGCGGTTACAATAGAAAATGACAGTTTACTACAATAATATTATATGGGTATGTCATGCCTGTTTGTATTGTTGGTACGGCGTTAACGAATAATTTACGGTAATCTGGTGACACCGCGTGGTCGCCGAGGTGCAGCCCTCCCGGCACGACGACCACGTACACTTGCTCAGGCCGGCGGCGAACACGTGCTCATGTAGCGCGCATGTACCAGGTTCGGGCGAGTACCGGGCGATCAGCCTGGACACTGCTGGATCAACGACAAACGGAACGAGGAACAGGAACACCATGAACGACAACGCTGCGGTGGTGCCCAGGCACAGGCTCACCTTAGGTTTGATGCTCTCACAGAAACTTTCCTTGGCCGGTTCGCCGAGAAGCCTCGACCCTTCATCCTGGCTGGGTTGTCGACTTCGCGTTTTCTTCTCGTCATCCACGATCACTTCGGCCATATTTTTCTAATTTTCGTTCTGTTGAAAACAATAAAAATTTATAATAATATAATTTATATCCTATTGCACGTGATAAAAACGTGACATTGTGGCGGAGGGAAAATTTATGAGGACATCACGTACGTATACGATTTTCAAGGGATTTTATTTATACAATTTTAAGCTAATTGAGAGACCATTAGATTTTTAAAGTAATTTAGAAGTAGTTAGTTGATACTTTATTAATTTTTACATAATATTGAAATTTGTTAAAATAAAAAAAACATGTTTTTGTACTTAAAATATTGTGTCTTTCAAAATAACCATACTATTGGTAACCAATGAAAGAAGATAACTTTTTCAAAACTGTCGATAAAGGCTTTTTTTATGTAAGGATCTTAAAATTTGTAATTATCGATGCTTAAAACGTATTATTAATATTAAAACATAAATAGTTCCGATAAAACTTGGAGAGTAAAGAATATTGTCAGCAGAATGGTACAAGAAATATTATATAGGTAGGTATAATATTAATTATTTTGTCAATATTTAAAAAATTATTATTATTATTATTATATCGCATAATTATTTAAATGGTATTTTTGCTATTATTAAAATATATATAATATACTTAATAAAGGTTTTTACTTTTTTTTTCATTATTAACACGTGTGAATATCGAATAAAATAGATTTTTATTTTTGATGGCATGTTTTTTTTTATTAATTTTAAATTATTTATGCGCGTGCATACATGATAAACATTTTTCCGATTTTCATTTGTTTATCAGTTTTTAAAATATATTTTCAACCAAAGAGAAATTTAAAAATTTAAAAAAAACCTACGAGTTTCATAAGTTTAAAAGAGTTTGAAAAAAGTATATACTATGTTATTGTACTTCCCTGGGGGTATAATAATATAACAACAGTAGGTATATAACAACTATAATACGTCCATTTTGAAACGGCAAGTCTGTATTTTATAAGTATTATATGCTAATATTATTTTAATGTCCGTGTGTTTCATTTTAATAATAGGTATTTCGTGATATTTTTCTTCAAAATTTTCAAAATTTTGAATAGTTCTATAAAGTATATTTTAATTGGGTAAAAAATATTTGAATTGACGACAGTAAATTAAGACATATAAAAAAATCTATTAACAATATAATTATTTTATATATTTACGTTGATTTCACTAACGTGAAGCAGTACAAATATTGCGTAAACATAAATTTAACTATATAATACTATACGTTGAAAATAATATTATATCTATTAATAACAATATTAATATTATACTCGCAAACAAAATTGGTGTATATCGTTATCTATCTTATATAAATAATATTATATTGACATTGCGGCTAATATAAGATTCCTTACAGATAGTGGACAACGTAAATAATACAATAATATTATAATTTATAATGTTTAGTTTTACAGCATATTTTGTCCATGGTCTAGCGTCAATTTGAAATTATACAATATACTTAATCTATACACTATAATGTTATATAAACGCTTGTATACATTGGACCTACTACACATATGTATTACGAATAATAATATTATAGTAACAATACAATTACATTAGTTACATTATGAGTATAAAATTAATGAACAATTCATTATAAGTGGTCTCTTAAAATATATAATGTATTATTACAAGTATATGTACATTATAATATTGTGTGTTATAGATATTTTGGTGATTGCCTTTTGTCATTTTGTGTCAATACAGCGAAAATTTTATGTTACGTACAAAATTATAATATAAAGCTTATCATATAATATATTATTATAGGTATTAGGTGTATAATATATTGAGTGTATATATATAAAAAAAAATATATATAAATATATTTTAACAATTTAGCGGCGTTGCAAATAATGTGATGTCATCACTGCAATAATCGTTTTATGTGCAAAATTTTTTGAGATGCATTGAATTTTTAAACAAGTGAATATTTCTCACTAATAACAATTTTTTTCATAACAATATACGCGTTCCCCTCATCGATCCGGATCTGTGTACGAAGCATTTTTAATATAAATCGTCCGGATCATGTTCAAATGCGAGCGAGCTCTAGTAGTCTGGCAACGAATACATCTGTTGCTGACGAGTAGGGCTGTCTTGTAAGAGGGGAATGCCTGAATAAATAAAATAAACAAAGAATTAATTCGATCAAATTTATTAAAGCGTTGTTATTATCATAGGTAATGAATACAATATATCAACCCTATATTTAACTTGAGTCTTGAAAAGTAAAAAGTAAAATGGAGATCATTGGCGAAGAAATTATTATTTGAAATATTCGATATGTATAGTATTATAAGTAATTCAAGCATTGTCTAAACTTACGAAAGCCAACAAGAATATCATTTGCCTATGCATTAATTATGAACATAAAACTAAATTCATAATTTTATATAAAAGTGTTGTAAATTCAAATAATTTTGAAGTACCTAGGTAATTTTAGTTTTAAAGAAATTGTTCACCTAACTAAATTGTATATATCTGGAAGTTAATATAAATATTAAAGTGCATTAGGAAATTAATGAAAGAATCTCTAGTGGAAATAGGGGTTATCATAGTCTTGATATACTGAATGGAATTCGAAACTACTATTAAGAAAACATTATATGCCATTAATATTATTATATTATAAATAGTCACAAGAACTCATATATATTAATATATCCATGCCATGATTACACTTATATACGTGAAGTTTTAAATATTGAATCACTCCATTCTCACCGTTCCAATGCAGACCATAATTTTCTCATGGCTCTTCTCAATGGATTGCTAGACGTACCCGACATACTTTCTGATATATCCTTCAGAGTACCCTCTTATAATACCCGTAATCAAGGACAATTCTGCATACCTACACACTCTACATTATATGGTCATAACAATCCTATCCACCGCATGCTCCGATCATTCCAATAGTAATAAATCACCTGTCATAATATTTGTATTTGTTGTATATTAAGTATCTCATTTTTTGTGTATTTTGATCATATATTATAATGCCTCACGGCGTAAATTTTGTAAATAAAATAAAAATAAAAAATAAAATAAATATGCCATTAATTAAAAAAATGTTATATTTATGCACCTGTAAAACACGATACACAACAAAAGAGAAAAACAGAAAACTCGTTATATTTGTGAGAACGGTTTTATAGAATATTTTAAATTATAACAAAATGCCAAAATGTCAACTTAAGAATATACGAGAAAAGAAAAAGTGGAGAGCTTATGAGAAGTCAAATATTCTGTTATGTATATTATATATAGGTACGAGTATGAAACAAAATATTGGAATAGTTTATGCATATATGAAGAGCTGATGGAGACATATTATACTAAAGATTATTTTGCCAGGATAAATCCACCTGTTAGATAAGCTGAAAATAATATATTGTGAAAAAAATTTTAAAATTACTGGACAGAAATGCAACATTCATGACGACATTTAATAGAAAATAATAAAATGGTTCATATGTGATTGTTAAGCTGTTGAAGACAAAAATATAATAATACTCACGTAGCGAATCTCAGAGTGATGTGTTGTCCAGGTCTATCGTAGACGATCGACGACCAGCAATACTGTCGAGCTCGCGGTCGTGCAGCGGAAACAGTGTTTTCATGCTCTTGCGCTTGAATCGCATTTTGGCATCGTCGCCCACCTCAACCGTTCGCTGGCATAGGAGCAGTGTTAGGCATGATATGACCAACATGACGACGGGTACAACGGACGCTACCAGGAACTCCTTGTACGTACGTTCCAGATTAAACCGGACCACAGCCAGTTCGGGTATGCCGGTGGCGTAGAAACACCGGAACCGGGCCCGGGCGTTGTGGTCGGAACCGTCCTTACCATACTTTCGGATAAACACGTCGCATTCGCCGCGAAGTGTGTTTACACAGCCCTGCAGATTGATGTGTAGATGGCTATCTTTGGCCACGAGCAGCTTGTGTTCGCGGGGCGCAACGCTATCGTCCAACGTGATAGGCCGGTCGCTCTGTGCGTTCAAGTTTGTCAGGTGTGAGAAGTTGGCAAAGTCGGCTAGTACGTCCTTGCGCAACAACGACCCGTTCACGCAGTCTGTGGCTAGCAGTTCCTCGGGCCCACTGAATACGATACTCATGCACGACACGATCAGTATATCGCCTTGATCTTCGGTCCATATTTGCTGTTGATGTTGACGATGTTGGCCATCATCGTCCGGTGGAACTGGATCACCATCCACGTGACCTGGAAGATATGCGGCACTGTCACACCGGGTCAGGAACGTTCGGTCGCCGCTTAACACGATCACGTTCTTATTTCGGGTCGGTATGTCCACACATCGCCTGTCACAGTTGTATGGTTCCAGTATTCGTCTGCATAAGCCCTGCTCACAGCTGTTCAGGCCCGCAATTACCATGCAGGTGACTTTCCCCCGGTGCTCGTTGCACTTTAACGGATTATCCTTGTTTAGAAATTCGCACCGGAACGCGTCCGTGATATTTATGCACACACCTTCTGTGCAATTGAATGTACCTGTTAGCGTTTTACACTCGTCCCGGATGCACGTGTACTTTTTGGCGTTCTCCGGGTCGAACCCGAAGCACGTTTTGTTGACAATGTGAGAACAGTTGTGAAACAACAGTGCTGATCCATTATGCCGGATGTTGACGTAGATCTGCGCACAGCCACCGGACGGCTTACTCAGGCACCATTCGCTGCACGAACTCCAGTCGCACTTCTGTGACGACACGTTCCTGGTGGTAGTACAAATCACCGGTTTTTCCGATATGCCAGACTGGAACTCACGCATTGTTGGCATATATATTGCTACAGTCAGGTATACGATAGCCACGCTACTGAGCACAGCTGTCATCTGACACACGCATATCGTGCCACATATCCTGGTGTCCTGCGGTGGCACCACCAATTCTTCTACCGGTATGGGTTTCTTTTTTGGCATGACGACGGCAGTGACAGCGAAAACGACACGATAATAACAACGACAGTGGCCCCCCGCGCGGTACCACCGGGAGAACGCGAATAACGAGGCTAAAATTGTGCGTGTGCAGTACGAGCGGCGAGGGTTAACCGCCGCCGCGCGGACAGGCGCCTCGGAAACTAGACCGCCGGTAAAATCAATAAACTTAGACTGTCGCCGACGCCGCCGTATAAACAGATAACCTTCACGTAAATAACACTACCGTTATCATGAATATGCATTTTTACCGTATTTCATTGATAAAGACATTACTTTTTCTTTTCACTTTAGTTAATTCGTTTTATTTTTAGAAAATGGTATTATAATATAAATAAATTAAAACTCAAATCCACAAAATTTGTTTTAGCAAATACGTATTTGGGTTTTATTTTATTTTTATAAATTATCCACAAGTACTCAAATATAAATGTTATTATATTATTAGCAAGAAAATATTTATTTGTATAAAGTAGATAATAGATTTAAAACAAAAAAATTGACGCGTACATAGGTATGTATACTACAACATCATTTATAACGAAAAAATTAGGGTTGTAAATATTGGTAAAGATTGAACAAAATATTTTATGATGTCTATTTAATAATTTTATGAAGAATAAGGGTTAGAAATTGTATTCAATAACCTGATATATTAGTATAATATAACATTATATAAGTACAATTCTTCACATTATTAAAGCGCGGGGAGTCATAGAAAATGTCGTTGAAAATATATTATTATATTAAAAGTGGTATGTAAAATCGAATTTACCTTTTGTGTGTTTTATAGATTCTTGTGATTTTTAAAAAAAATCTTCAAACAAAAAAAAAAATTTATATTTATTTATATAAGTGAGTTACAAATTGTAGTATATATATTATCTATATTAACACTTTTTATTGTTTTAATTTATAAACAATATAAGAGGAGTACTATAAATACTCTAAATAATATTCGGGTTATTTCATTCTAATATATAATATAGGTAATAATATATTATGGCGCACGTGTTTTAAATCTTACCGGAAATGTTAACGACGTTCTTGTCGCCACGATTCGGTCCAGTCGACTGACTGGAAGGGCTTTTAACACTCGATTACCTCTAGTGCGTGTTCGGGCGCCATCTATACCATAGACCTATTAACTAAATGGACTGCGCTTTGGATCGAAAATTCAAAATACTCAAACAATATGTGATAAGCCCAAAAAAGTATTGTTGAAAAAATAATTATTACGAGAGTTTCGAGGTAGCAGTCGAATGTAGGTATCCTGCATACGTCCTCGCTGTAAAGTAACACGGAGCTACATCATGATTAGAGCAGAGGACTTGTAGCATTTGTATATTTGTTTACATAATCAAAAAAATAAGCAGAGTAAGAAACAAATTCGTTTTATGCTAAGACAATGCTAAATTTGTAATTATATTTTGCATATAAATGCATATTTTGAGTGTATTTTTAGCGTTTATTTCTTCTATTTTATACTTTTTAAAGACATATTTAATTTAATTAATAACTTGATCATATAATATGGTTGTTGACTGTTCGACGACACGTTTTTCCTAAAAGCGCTTAAGAATCACCGATTAGATAAACGTTCCGTCTTTTAATTTTATTTATATACTTGACCAGGTATGTATTGTTGACGGGAGGGTGTACAAAGATAACGTTGCGTGAATTATTCTTAATTATTGTGGTTAGATTACCAATATAATAGTTATAAAAGTAGTCTGGGTCATCATCATCGTGATAACTCATATTTATTTTAAACATTTTTTTATTGTGATTTTGATTTTTTTGAATTGAGTTATTGAACAAGCATGATCATTATAAAGACATGCTCAATTTCATTGTGTAACAGTACAGTATCTAAGGAATTCAAAATCAAGTTACATACGTAATATTCATATATTTATATATCTATATATTAAAATATTTACATATTATTAACTGACTATAAAATATAATTTTTAATGAAAATTTACTAGATTTTTTGCATCTGAAGAAATTCGAAATGTATGGCTAACTTTAATACTGTATGTATACTAAATCTACAGTTGGCTCATAGTTATATCTCCAGTAGGTAAACATTTTCTTCTTAGAGACTATAGTGTATATGCTCGTTCGAAAATTAGACAAGCTTTTTTGTATGGAGTGAACTACATATTATGTTTTTAAGTACCTATATTATTAATTTCATTATGTATCTTAGAAAAAATATATAATCAATTTTCTTTTTGTGAGTATAATTTTTTTTATTAAATTAAAAATAATTTTCGGTAGTTAATATCATATAATACAATTTTATGAATTTCTTTATATTTAAAATGTATTTATATTGTATATTATAATATTACGCTACATACCTAGGTACACATTTACTATCTCTGTCTATCCAATAGGTAATATAGGCTGTAGCAAAATTGTGGCTTTGGGATTTAATTTAGAGTTCAATTGTCTACTACTATTAAATTTAAACATTAAATATTTCAAAAGCATAATATGCTATATTATATAATTATATAAAGCAATGATAATAATCATTGCAATCATTAAAATTATTCTGAGCAGAGCTTAGGTGTAATATACATAACTCTGTACTTTTGGTAGTTTTTCATATGTGTTTATCGAAAATGTACAAAAATTTAATAATGGCCCATTTAAACTATTTGAAAATAAGTACACATGTACCGATCGGCTCAAATCTTCTGGTTAAAAAGTTGTACACACAGAAAAACGCTCAGCATCTAAAATTAAAATTTTAAAGAAAACCCAATATATAAAAATAATGGTCTCGTTTTTAAATTAAATTTAGCCATAATGCAACATTCAAATTCAATATATATCTACCACCATCATCCTATCTGACGAGCAAAGTGCTTCCACACCTTACTTACCGACATTCTTTTTTTTTTGTTGACCGAGTTTCAGCCGTCTTAAATTTTTGAAATAATCAATTTGAAACAACTGTAAATTGTAATTTGTAGTTATTTCAAATTTCAAATTTTGGATCTAAGACCATCTATTAAATTCGGTAGGTATTTAAAATCGAGGTTGCTATAAAAAAAAGTGCAATATGTATTTGCACGAGTGCAGAGAAAGGGTTGAAAGATTTCAACATTTTTTCAAAATGTATTTTTACTATTTTAATTTTACTTAGCAATCCTTTCATTTCAAGCCAAGGTCACCCGATTAAAATATTTCGTTTTATTTTTAAAATGAATCACGCTTCATCCCGACCGGGGGGCAATTGCATCTTTACCCTCGTCTTCCTTAATACTAAATACACCCCTATTTAATTAATAAAATAAATTAATAAATTATATATATTTTTTATTAGGTAGGTATATGTATAAATGTATATGTACCTTTTTTGTTATTTTTTAAAAATTAATCCCTAGCTCTTCAATAGGCAATAGTAATAGTAGATATAAGAAAGTAGATTCCATAATATAATCTGCAAAAAAAGATTTTAGTATTATTTTATTTGTGATGAGTTGATCATCTAGAATAATAAATTCGAAAATAGATTCAAACAAAGTAATCAATTGAGTTTTGCAAATAACCAATAGATATAAGTACGTTATTCCTTTTACTCTTTTTTCGCTATTTTTGTTTTGTCTTGTCCTGTAAATATTCGTAGTCTTACGATTTTTTTTTTTATTTCCCTGGATGCCATCTTATCCGATCACGTTACCACGGTTACCTGAAATTCCATTATAACCGTATCAGCTTTTTTATTTGACCTTATCCAACAACACTCATTTTTATATTGGTACATACACTTATTATGATACCTATTATTTTCATAACCTTGAATATTGTTTTCGTCTAGTCGTCTTTCACAAAAAACCAAATTGAGTGAAATTTTATCTTGTAATGTGTGCATGATTTGATTTTTATTATTTTTACAAATACCTACTGATGTGTATGATATATATATGTATCATTGTCAAATATCCAGATTAAAATTTCGGGAAAGGTTGACTATTTTACCATTTACGTATTATCCTTCTACACAACTCTTAAAAGTGTGTCGGTTGTCCATTATATTTTAATGGCTCTTGTATTTTTTCAAATTATATTTTAAATTTATAGCTTCGAAGCCTAAAAAATTTAATATATACCAACATTTTCAACAAATTAAAAATAAATAGGAAATCAATTTGTTTTTCATATAATTATTGATTTGTATACATTTTTTTAACGAGTTTCTCACGAACATACCAGCTAATTACTTATATACAAATATGAGTAAATTACTAAGTATTAAATAAATACTTTAAAAATTATGTAAGAATCCGGCCATATATTATATATGCGCAAGTTCCAAATATTTGACAAGTTCAGCCAGCTAGAAATTTCCAAAGTATTTTAATATTATAATGAAAATTAAGTACTTATTTTTACTCATTAAAATTCGTTAGTAAAAAAATGTTCGTCCAAAAAATAAAAAATATTATATTCACAGTAAACTTTTTTTTTTATATTTTCACAATCAACTAACTTTATAACTAATATATCTAATGATTTATGAGATACATTAGTATCCATTCAGCTATACCAATATATTTTTTAAATATTTATTAATTCAGATTATATGTATCAACTTTATAATCAATATATCTATAATTTTGGGTGAAGATCTACCTCAGCTCTCTTGCTGTCAAATTTAAAATTTAATAATAGTCGTTATTAGTCAAAGCTAAAACCAAAGGTATTTTATATAAATATTTAATTTAGAATACTACTGTAGGTACACCGTATTCGTTTATATTTTCATATTTATTTTCAATATCCTGATTATGTTCGATAATGAATTTTTAATCTTTAAGATTAGTTGTGGTTCGAGCTACAGTGAATTTTAATTTTAACCAAAGATTGTTAAGTTAATTAAGTAAAAATGATCTTAAATAAGATAAGTTAAATTTACCCAAAATTTTTCAGTTAAAAATTAATAGTTAAAAAAACTTGTTAAAAAATGTTGAATTGAACTTTTTTTAACAAAAACTTTTTACAAGTTTTTATAGGTAGAGAATATAAATAATATCATCAAAATGGTTAGAAAAAAATACGTGTTTATTTAATATAAAGAATTTTAACTGTCCGCTTGTATAAATATTTTATAATTATAAAATTAATTTTGATTTTTATATACTCAGGTATGTATTTGGATTTAATTAAAAATAATATATATTTTTAACTTAAGTAGTTATGTTCCTTTTTGATATTTTAACTTATGTTTAACACTTTAGGTATTATGTATCGATTTTAATACACAAATATTTTACATATTAATTAATTAATTAATTAATATATATTTTATTAATATTATAAACATTTTACACATAAATTATAAATTTTGGTGTTCGCACAAAAAAAAAAGCATGCCGATATTTGACTGAATCTATTTTATAAAAAAAACTATTTTCTTCTTGTCTTTTGAAATATTTTTTCGTACCCATTCATAATAATATTGTAACTAAATATTTTATTTTCGTAGAATTAGAACGTAGTTGTGAATGTTATTGGTTTTTTAATGTTTTTTTTTTCATATCATTTTTAATGCCGATTTAGAATATTTTCCGACAAATCGTCATACTTTACCAACAAAATTGTTTTCCAAGGAAAATCACTGGACTGCTCCTAATCCATTAAATATCTCAGAATCTTCATAGACAGCAAAATTTCCTTCAAGCATATATAACATTTTTATAAAAAAATCAAACTTCATGAGACACTCACTTTACCCAATGATTAGTGAAACAAGTAAAAAAAAAAACAAGCAAAAAAATATTCATCTACAAAATCTATATTATTAGACTAGTAATCACATACGAAGGATCAATATAGGGAACTAACTTTGCAACTCCAGTTGGGCCAAACTTAATGTCTTACAGTCTAAAATCTTACGTTCAACCCGGCTAACATAAAATAAAATTCAGTTATTCATAATACATCTAAAATATTGACCCTCAAGAAGAGATCGCAAAATTTTCCTCAACGCTGAAACTAAAAGTATCAAACTCACACTTCACACGTACCTACAGAGGGCATTTGTACAAGAATCTCTATCTGCAAAAAATACCACATGCGGCCTTATTTCCTTTGTATGACACATTATAAATCAGCGAACAATTATGACACCATTCTCAACATTCTGGTAAAAAATACCTTAGTTTGGGACAGAGAACCATTAACCAAAGCAAGACAAAGAAAAATAACAAATAAAGTGGTCATATGGAAGAAATATCGATTAGTTTATGTAGCCACTAAGCCTCAGTTAAATCAAACATAGATCATGAGCGAAGTGTTTCCACACCCTTACACCTTTTTTTTTAAAAAAAATATTAGTATACCGAATTTCGCTCAGAGTCATTTTTTTAATTCAATGATTTATCATTGCTTTGAAAAATAAAATAATATAGATATTCTATCCAAGAACAAAATATTTTTTTAAAATTTGTTTTCTTCATATTATTATTTTTTAAATAATAATAATAATAATATTATATGCAGACTACATTTAAGGGGTTTTATGTGATGCAATTTTACGAGGATAATGGAATTGTTATGTATTCATACTATGCAATCACAGATAAACTATAGTGTATTTTTATACTATATACGTATACATATGTTGATTATTTTATTTACTCGAGTCAAATGTGCTTTTGTCCCTTTCTATATGGTTTTAACCCTCCCTTCGTCTGTACTTCACGTAGACATTTTTATGTACTGAATAATCTCATATCCTGCAAGAGATGTGTCCATTAACGTAAGTGCATATAGAGTTTTTCTTCGGTGGTGACCTGATGACAAATTATACGGTTCGTGCACGTACAAGTGTCGTTGGCGGGTCGAGTTCCAATAAATATTTATTTTGATTTTGGACAATCGATCAACAATCATGGGGATACCGTTTATATTTATATTTTGAGTGCTCAAGCGACACAATAAAATCAGACATAAAAATATGTTCTTTTTTTATATATACCGGCAATATTTCGGTTATTTCAATATTGACGTGCTTTCTTTATGCCGCACGTCCCCCGCCATCCATTTGTGTACGGAGTTTATAGAATTTCAAATACCTCTAAAAGGATTTCAAAAATAAAATAATACAAATTCCTTCTCGTCGGATATTGACCGTCTAATATACCTTTTAAAGTCCCGATAACATTTCGTGATATTATTCGATACGTTATTGATAATATTTTATGCATTATAAGTATTTATAGTGAAACTTATAAAACTTATAGTGGAAATTCGTGGAGAACATAAATATGTCGGCTATATTATAAACTATTGTAGGGAGATTGTTTTTTCTATCGCTGAAGAATTCGGGGAACAGCATCTAAAACGGTTTTAGCAAAATCCATAAACTGCTGTTTTATTTTTTCTGTGTACCAAACTATCAAACTATGTAATTAGTAAATACTATCACCAAAAAATAATAAATAAATATCATAAAAACAATACGTATTACATACATAAATATTTTAATCTGCATTTTAGTTAAATCTATGTAGATATAAGTTATATTTTGATCGGTGAAGAAAGTGTTTGCTATTATGAAGTGGCGTTGACCTTAAGTTTTTACTATAGTCTTAATCGTATAATATTTTATCGTTTCTATACACGAGTAGGTACGATTTAACTTTGCACGTTTAAAGGTTACCTATGACCGTGTCGGGCGTATAATACAATACAGTGATTTTGTTGGTTTTTAACAAACCGATATGTTTATCTTATATTTGTTATTGATTTTCACAAACGATACGTTCAAAAGTTTAATGTGGATTTAGTGCACTTCAAACGAACTCGTTTTATGTACTTAAATAAGAGATTTGTGGTACATGCGTGGAGTAATCTGTTTTCTTAATCCCATGATGCACATTTGTTAGCTATTGGAAATTTAACGTAGCCTTTATCAAAGGAATAAATGTAACTTGATAGTTCATTAGTCTAACTAATTACTTGAAAGTTGCGTGTTTAGTATTTATCAATAAAATTATAAAAACAATTATATCGAGTCGATCATTATATTGTACAAAATGTTTTACAATGTATATAGAATTCTTAATTAGGTGAACACGGGGAGAAGTTTAAATCCTTCACGAAGAAGAAATTATGGGTACCTATTATAAATATATATACCTATATATGTTTAAGAATGTTTTTCTGTTAAAATATACTTTGTATAATGTAAATCGAATATAATTATTGAAAAACGCATTTTTGAGTAAGATTATAATAAATTAATAACATTTATTTTATATAAGTATATTAAACTTAATTATAATAGGGTACACTTATTCAAAAAATATATAATATATATAACTTAAAATTTTTATTGAATTAAAATGTTTGTTAAAACAATATTGAATAATAATATATTTATGAGATCTTAACACATTATATTGTTAAAAATGAATTAATAACGTATACCAATGTTATTACATTTTCAAACGAATTTGAAAAGAGTTTTGTTAAAATGGTAAATACAAACTTTTAAATTATTTTGTTTTACTTATAAGTATTGGAATACTTATAAAATTATATCGTCTTGGTCATTTATTCTTAAATTTTACTATGCATTTAGAAATGAGGCACGTTGTTCCGTTTAATTTTAGAAAAGGATAATAATTATTTTCTCTTGCTCCCTTTCAGATTACATACCTATATTGTGCAGGGCGCAGGTGTTATATATAATCGTAAATGGTTTTATAAGTACGTTAAACATTTCGTTATTAATGGACTTTTTAGCATTTCAAAGTATCAAATGTATTATTTTTATTATACAATCGGTATATTATATGTAAGAAAAATTCTAAAAATATTATTTCCTTTTTCCTTCGTATGTAATTAGTTTATTAATTGGTAACATATGAATAATTCGTAAAATGATTTATAATACAAATAAAAAATTTAAATATAAAAGCAAAAATAAAATGCATAATTTGTATATTTGTTATACAATGTACGATGTACCTACTATCATGCATAGTATAGGTACCTATAGATAAAGTATAAAGTCTTGGTAGTTGATAATCATGAAATTACACCGAAGTCGAAAAAAAAATGGATAACACGTATCAATATTTGAGTATGGGGTCGTGGTGTGGCACCCATACCTTGCAAAACAGCTTCCTAATTTACTTAGCATTCGTGAGTAAAACTGATGTGTCTCCCCACGACTATGTCCGATTGTGTAATATGTTTAGCATCCTATCTCTTTCTTTTCGCCGCGATGATATAGATGTACACTTTTTAGTTTCCCTCTTAAATCGTACTTTAGACACTCCCAATTTACTTGCTGGTATTCCATTCAAGGTTCCTACCAGAGGAATACGAAACCCAGTCCAGTTTTATATCCCACACCACTCTACTGCCTATGGTTGTAATCATCCACTGCACAGAATGCGCCAAGTCAGTAGCTTAAAATGTGCCTCAGTTGGTTTAGCTGCGTTCTCTGGTTACTTGTATCACTTGTACGTTTTTACTTTTTTCTTATTGTTACATTATAGATGTTATTATTTTTACTTAGTTATGATTGCCACTGTACATGTATTCTTGTTAATTGCCGATTGGCCGTAAAATATATATAAATAAATAAATATGATATGTCAAATTATTATTATAATATTTTATAACATAACTAAAAAGTATAGAACGTTGTCAAATACATTAGTATAATTCTGTATTTTATAACAATGAACATTATTATGTATTGTTTCAACCATATTATAATATTATTTATTTTGTTTTCATTGTTTTATTTTTGTACTTAAGAATTGGATTTTTTACTTTTTTTCTTGAAAATAATTTGTGTTATAATTGAAAAAAATCATTTACTTTTAATTGGATTGAAAATCCAAATTGGATCGAAAGCGTTCAAATTGAAAGTTGAAGTGATTATTAAAATGATCTTTTAATCACTATGTAAATAATCAGATATTTTTAGGATTATTTATCTTTTCGTGAATATTGAATTAATTACATTCCACCTAATTATAATTGATGAAAATTTAGTCTTCATTGTAAGCATAATTACAGACGTTAAAATGTTCGTTTACTGAAGTAGATACACTATATGTGCAAAGTGTACCCAAATTATTGTTTCTTTGTACAATGAAATTATTTTGACGTTCATTTAACTCAAAATACTTTCTAAATTGTTTTACATCAACTGTGTATAATGATCCATATAATGATTCTAATTAGTAAATAATTATATATTTAAGTTGTTTTTTTAATCTATATATCGAGCTTTATTGTTATATAGATACATTGTTAATAAAACTACGAAAGATAGTATATTAAATAAATGGTTTTTTCTTTTTATTTTATGAAAATAGTGATCTCAAAATTATAGGGCCGAGTACAAACATTTTTTTTTGTGGTAGTGTTAAGGTGTGTTTTTAAAAGGTATGCAATTTTTATTTGTATAGACAAATCATGTTATATATAGTACACAGTATTAATTATAATATATTTTATAGATAGATTGTATAATATAATATAATATAATTAATAAACAATTTTGCAAATTGTTAATAACAAAAGATAAATAAATAATTTTTTTAGTAGTTACGTTGGTACCTATATATGTTCATTAGAAATAATTATTACTTATTACTTAATATCTACTACACTTAATAGGTACCTATAGAAATGTATATACTTACATCTTACTTTTAAAATAGTAATTTTAATTTATTTATGTTATTTTTAATAAATGAAATAAATTTTTTAACACGTTTCCATGGATTTGCCAATATTGATTATTTTTGACGAACAAATTTTTAGATAAACTTGAAATATAACTAGTGAGTATATAAACTTAAACATATATGTGACATGTGTTTTCATTTCGTTAAAAAAATCCCCTAAAAATCGTGTGTTTTTATCCCTCTAAATATATATCTAACACACCGCAAATTTGGAGTAAATTTTCTTTTAAGGGTTTGTTTAAATAAAACATACTTACATGCAATTGATTTAATAAAGGTTTTATTCTTCCTAGACTTTACCTTAATATTTGATCCACATCTTTTCATTTTGTTGATTTATACTACTTTAAGATAAAACTTTGATTCTCTTCAAATTCTAGCCAATAAATATAAAATGATCTAAAAGTTAAACAAATTAATGGTAGTAACAATGGTTTATGTTATTTTCAATGTTTTTTTTAGACTTTTGAAAAAAAAATTTTCATCATTGATACATAAAGTAATCTATATCTATTAAGGATATATATATGCTTTTTTACGTGTAAGTTAAATTAATTGTACGTCAATTTAAAAGGATTTAAATGAGAGATCATCGTTTTAAAAGTTTTTCAGAAAGTAAAAGTATAGAATTATACAACCTATCAGTTGTTTCATTGAATTTACAATATAAAATATTTAAATTTAATATTAATATAATAATAATATCTATATTATGCACTAATAGGCGTACTATATAACTACCCAATTTATAAATTTCAAACGATTGTGTCTAGCTAAAATTAGTATATATTAGGTAAGTTAGAGTGACCATATTTTGAAAATTAAAAACATAGGATAACAATAAAAAAGTCAATTGTAATAATTTAATCATTTTCTGCAATAAATTAAAAAAAAAAAGTCATTCAAATTTTTGATAAAGATCATTGCTTAGAAAAACAGTAGATAAGGGAAAAAAATTTATTTTTTCCTATAAATTATATAAAAACGGGACAATAAGCGTCCCGTTGAAAGTTTGTCGGGACAATGGGATGCAATGTTGGAAAACAGAACAATCCCATTTTAAATGGGATGTATAATATATATTCTACTTGTATATATTATTTTTGTTTAAATCCATTCAGTAATAACTATAGTTATATATAGGTATTCGTATTACATAAGTAATAATACGATTTTATTAATATTTATAATTTTTAATATTATTTAATAATATTTTAGCGACAATTATTTTGTTTAGTTAATTTAAAGTTCTATCGTTTTTATTTTTTATTTTTGAGCCAGTTTATTATTTATGACGTAGAGAATCGTATTTAAATCAAAAATACATTTTTCGAGTTAAAGTTTTTGAAGTTGTTGGGTTTGGGAAGTGGTTTTATGCATATAAAAACACGGTAGCTACACAAATCTTTTACTAGAATTTGTTTATAGTTTAAATATTTACTGATTTTTTTAAAAACTTTTATTATAAATTAATTATTATTTGTATGGTGAAATTTTAATACAATATGTAGACAAATACAATGTAAACCAATGAGGTGTGAAATATGACTGAAATAGTCTGTAACCGATATTTCAAAGTACGATTTGATTTAATAAATAAATTATTGCTTGGAAAATGTCATGCCAATTGCCTGTGTGTTAAAAATATATAAAGATTGAATATTAGTATTAAATTGTTTTATTCATTTATGGTTAAAAAGTAGTTAAGAATATCAAAATAATCATCCAAATACGTAAATCATCAGATGCTTTAACGCTTCAACACATTTGGTAACCAGCCGATATTGGCTAGAAAGCATAATCGGTACCTAATAGTCAATAACAACATAGAACGGAGTTTGTAATACTCATTATTCCATCTTACAGACCGTTAAACACTATTCGGAACGTAACCGATGATTGTAATACTGGACTAACTAAATTAATTTTTGATATTAAGTTAATAAGTTAGATTAACAAAAATCGAATTTAAAAAGTTAAGTTAAAAGTTAAAATTAACTTAGCTTTTAACTTAACTGTTAATTTATTAACTCGTTAATGCCCAGTATTTCCGAATTTTATATTATACTATGTTAATGGTTTAATGTTAATCTTTTTATGAAATAAAGCTCGTATACAAAATTTTGTAATCTAAATTTTCTTATTTTAAACTAAAAACTGTTGAAAAGGAATAGTGTCATTTTCTCTTTGAACGTGAAAAGTAGTAGATGACAACACGTTAGTTTCATTTTGATAAAAATAATAATATTATTTTGTGTACTCGGAATATGTTTTTGTGTCTAATATTGAATATATTGATTCAATATTGAATGAGAGAGTGTAAGAAAAATCATAGACTTAAGTCCTAATTAGACTGTTACTAGCTGCACTTAGATATACAAATTTTATTTTTTTATTTTTGTTGATTACCACTTGTCATATAAATTATAATGACTCTCATATTTGGATAATTTGTAATATAATGTCGCTATTATCAAGTTAAAAGAAAAACTATATTATTATTTATTCATTTTATTTGATAATATTACATTTCACAACTTAAGCTAGTCCTCTCCGGTGAAACTATTCACGGACAATGCCTGTAATTCAGCTAGTACTTAATAAAGTCTATAAGAAAAACGAAGAAATAGCCGTGCAATGATAGAATGAAGGTAAATGATTATATATATATATATATTGATTTTTTTTATGGAAATATTTAACGTCACATAGTACTTAAAACAAAAAAAAAATTAGATTACATGACTTTGGGTTATAAAAAAGGGAAAAGCTTGGAAATAATTTTTTTTCGTCGAGAATATTTTCAATCCCGGTGGGACTGCCGGCTGTCATCACGTATATGTGGTGTAGGTGTATTTAGTGCGAAAAGGAGTCGACGACACGCTGCGCTGATATGAATAAAATATTACCCACTGTTCTTATTTTTTTTTCTGACATGTTTTCGGTCGCAAAGATCCAAATATCGAGTCATCTATAATCTATTAAATTTAAGAGTACCTACCTATAACCGTTTCATGCACGATGACTAAGCTATGTCATAGTATAACGTTAAAGTAATGGACATCATAGTTGGATTAGTAAAAATAACTGAATAATTCCTATCCAAATTGGAGTGCCATAGGGATCATGTCTTGTTTCCATCTTGTTTCTAATATACACTAACGATATACCAGTTCATGTAAAAGCAAACATAGCTTTTTTCGCAGACTACGCTATGTTTTACTCGAAGAACAAAAAATGACTAGTTTACAATTATAGTGGTGATACCTAATGAGGGTGAAGATTGGTTTAGTAAGTGAACAATTAAAATATATCCAGCTACTACCAGGGCCATATCTAGAAAATGTCCGTCCCTGGGTCCAGAGGTTTAGCAAAGTAATTTTTTTTATTTTTTTGTAGGAGGGGGCAGTGTGTTAATTTGGACAACTGATTGAATTTTATTTTGTACGAGAAAAAAAAAAGTGACACGTTTAACAATTTGACGCCCCTGCAGTTGTTCAAACATCACTTCCCCTTTTAAAGTGCTGCCCTTGGGCTAAAACCATAAGAGTTATGTTCGGGCACACTGTATTCGTCTAATCACCGTTACGTGGGTACGACAGGTACACAGGTAGATCACATGCGATGTAATCAAAAACAATGACGTTATTTGGCTACTTATAACTCTGATAACTCCACAGGAATCAGTGTGGCCACGATATTTTTATCACAAATTTTAACTTTATTTCCTTGAGACAAACTGAAATCTGTGTTGTTTTATTATTATTTGTATTATGATAACATTAAAAATTATTAATTATTTATGGGTACAATAATATTGTACGTTATCAAAATAATTTATATACTTGTATGTAACTACATTGATAACTGCGGTGTCACCATTGATCATTGGATGCTCAACTTTGACGTTCATTTCGCAAAAATTGACAAAATAGTAACACGAATATGAGATATGTTTTATCCTTTTCTTAACAGAAAGAGTCCACTGTAATCTTATTTTCGATATATGTAATACATGTTACGTACGCTGGAAATGGCTGAGCATTGGTCATCAAAAATCGCATTGGTGCTGTCGGAAACAGTTGGTCGAGAATGATGTCTAGGCATGCAATTCTACCTTAGAAAATATAAATTAAGTTTTAATCAAATCATCCAGAATTCTATCTCAAGTAAAAGCGATATTCTATAGAAACTACACATCACAATATGAATACATACGAAAACTAATCAGTAACTAGCATTAGTAACTATTCGATTTCTAAAAACAAACCAAGACACAATGATTTGATAAAACCTAGATCAAAAATAACAACTACGAAACTCAACCCATAAATTCAAATACTATCTAAGCCAATAGTAAATAGGCAAATACAGTCGATTAAATATTCCGGAAGAATGTGTTTGCAATATTTTTAAATACTTTTTTAAAGGGGTCTTACATTTTAAAACTCTAATTTTTTTGTTAATTGTTTATTAAAAAAAAAAAAATATATTGAATAATGACTAAAAAATTACTTAAATCTAAAGTTATGGAATAAATATTTTGGGTACCTATCAACAATTATTATTCGAAAAATATTGACATAATTCCAAATTATTTTATTTTTCTTCGCTGCTACATTGCATATTGTTTAAATATGTTCAATTAACTGTATACTATTATATAATATATTTTTGGACCTAATTTTTAGAACAGTTTGCGAATAGCTACTTAACATAATTTCAAATTTAACCTATATTAATTATAGCAGAATGTATATTTTATTTTGGTAGTAGTTGAGTATTGTTAATCCCAAAGGTTATGTTTTAGCATTTGCTGTGAATTTATTTTACTCAAGTTCTTTATGTGCAATCAACTATCACAATATACATTATAAATATATACGTCTAGTAAAGTCGTGTAAATACTATAAATAAATGGATTAAAAAGTATTCAGAATAAGTAGGTATTTGAATTTTGAATGCTTTTGAAAATGTTTACATTCAGAATACATTAATACATAAATTCGAATGCTTATTATTAAATTTTCTCAAAACACTATACTATTATTATAATATTATACCAATGTTACGAAGACTTATTTATTTATTTATTTATTCAATATATATATTTATATATTTAAAGCATTAAAAATAAAAAAGTATCTTAGATTCTTGGAACTAGTTGAATAAAAATCACATGGTTGACTGGTTTTTGTACTACCTATAATTTGTATGGACCATAGTATAATATAATGTAATTAAACGTGTTAAAGTTATTTTTTTTTAGATACATTTTCTGTTCAATAAAAAAAATAAAATAAAATCGCTGAAAAGTACATTGGTATTCAAAATACATATTTAAATATTTTTTTCAACCAAAACCTATTCAAATGTAAACAAAAATAGATTATTTAAATAATTTGAATACTATTTACAAGACGGATGTGAATAATATTATAATACACTGCATAATAACAAAGAACGATCATTATTGTAAAATAATATTATCATTATTACACACTAGATTGGCGGGGAGTTTGTCAGCGGGAGACGGGAAAGCATTTTGAAATATTTATCCCATACGTGCGGGGTAGTGCAGTTCGTTGCAGTTTGGTATATATAATATCTACGGCACATAATTATAGTGTAAATGTATTATACATAAATATTTGGAAAACGGTTTGTATAAATCTGAAACGGCGGGCGGCCGCGCTTCAGTCGGTCGGTCTGTTTTTGGGGGGGAGGGGCGATTCGCGTATTTTGAGGAGCGGTGTGCCCGGCGGGATTGAAATTTATACGAACGGGCTTCTTTTTCTCTCTCTCATCTCCAGTCTCCCGCAGTCTCTCCGGTATGTTAATGACGATGGTGTTGGTAGGGGGGAAGCTTTTATTGGATGAAAAACGACAAAAAAGTTTCAGAATTTCTCATTTCCTCCCGGTGGCGGACGCTGGTGATAGTATAAAGCGAAGTTATAATAACAATGTAAATAAATACTCTCTGCGCTATATCCGGCCGCGATCGCGTGCAGTGTGTTATCATCGACTGCTGGGGGTAGTATATCATACATATTATATACCTATATTCAACGCTGGGCATTAACGAGTTAATAAGTTAACAGTCAAGTTAATTGTAACTTTTAACTTGACTTTTTATATTTAGTTTTTGTTAACTTAACTTTTAAATAACAAGTTACTTTTAATTAAAACTCAATTTAGTTAATTTTGAAATAATTGATACATTTTGATTTCATATTGTGCCTATTTTCAAAATGCTTGAATAAAAATAAAGTTGTTTTTTCGTTTCTATTAATTATTATGTTATAAGAATTATTTATTTCCCGAAAATATAAATAAAACAAGAATTACCTATATATTATATAATAATCCCCCCGTAATATGAATTGAGGAACATATTATGATGAGAAATTTCCATTTGTTAGAATTTTAGAGAAAATAGTAGGTACCTACTTTTTACTAATCAAACTAATCTTTATGAACCTATTTGTTGTTAATTTTAGTAATAGTTATTATAAATACGTTATAGTATTTTAAATAATATGCTAATGATTTTTGAAAAAATTTAAATGTTTAAAGTTAAAAAATAACCGTATTTCCAAAAAAACAATGGAATCTTAATTACACCTATATATATCTAAAATGTTATATTGGGGGGCGTTCAAGTATTACGTCAACACATTTTTGGCCTTTTTAGACCCATTCCTCCCTCTTGACAGCAAATCTCCTCTATAAAAAATTTCCTAATTAAAAATAAATGATAAATTTTATTACATATTTTGAATTTTATTTTACATATTTTGATAAAAATAAGTACATATTTATGTACATATTTTGATTTTTTTTTATTACTTCTGACGTCAGCATGGTTCTAACCCCCCCCCATCATTCTTGTCAACAAATGTAAGCACACGGCAGATCTCCCTCCCCTAGGCGCTTACGTAATACTTGAACGCCCCTTTGATTCGTACAAAAAAAATTTACTATAATAACTAATATAATATAATATTTACTAATAACTAAGTTATTTTCTTAACTCAACTTAACTTTTATCTTGACTTAGACGTTAGGAAAAAGAAAATAGGTATTAATTTTAAACTTTTACTATTTTTTTTTTTCTATTAACTAAACTTAACCGTGTTCAAAAAAATCATTGACTTGCCCAGCATAAAATATTTACTTGACTTGCTTTGTGGGGGGGTACTCTGTCTCAAGCTTGGGCTTCTTCCAGAGGGTCGGATGTTTTAGGAAGTTTAGACGTGATGAGGGGGCGAATTTAGATGTTTGAAATTTTAGAATTTAAGAGGACGGTTTCTTTTGCGGCCGTTGAGTAGGCCGGGGCGGGTCGAGATCGATTTTATGTGTGGGAAGTGGGACGAAGAGATCGAGAGTTGGAGTTTAGTGGAGGTGGCATTTATAAATTCGCGAATGGACGGGATGTTGGTATATACACTCGATGTGTTTTAAAATCTATTTAAACATTTTCAATTGTTAGATTTTAATTTTTTTTTTTAAATTACCTACATTAAGAATCCATAAAATATTCATGATATTACATAATATAATAGACTGCATGCTGAAATTATAGGATTATATTTTCAGATGCAATTTCTTTCATATTTTGCTGTTCCAATTTTGCCACTATTAATTTTTGGGGAGACCAGGCATAAGTTTGAACAAAAAAATCCGGAACGCCGAAAATTGGAACAAATTGAACCTAAATATGTCTGAACCTCACGATGCGGAGTTTATAATTTATCTTTAAAATTTAAATGTGTTACAGACTTTACCGTTCCAACTTGTATATTAAGCATTCATTTGTTGTAGTTTCAAATTTGGCATTTCTATTTTTCATATATAAATTTGTTCCACATTTTACCGTTTATGTATTGCTATGCGTCTAGGTTGTTATTGTAGTTAGGACGTTTTATATACGAGACATTTTATATAGGTATACACATTCGTCTGTCGAGACGGGCAAACCTCGTCGTGATATTTTATTCGAGTGCCTTTAAATAGAATTTCTCGACGTTTCTTCTCGGCTTTTATTCTCCCAAAATTGTTTAATAAACTTCAAAGACCGATCTCGCTTGCGTACGGGAACGCGCTTTATACGTATATACAGCGTCGGCGGCGGGAGATAGGGTTGGTACGAAACGCGCGCGTATTACAAACGCCGCCGTCGACTTTTACTCGCGTTTTTAATTAAAGGATTTCAAACAACGAAACGAATAAATTTATTACGGCATAAACCGCCGGTAAGGTTTACGTATAAATATATATATATTTTATGCACATTCTATAATATAATATATACTAGCGTAAGGTATACATTTCAGTTATAAGTTTCAGGGTCCTATACTCATTTTATAATATTAGCTAATCCTCGCCATTGATGATTCATAATATAATATGATATAATATTATAATATGCATATAAACGGGGTTAAATTACGTAGATACAATACTTTAATTTAACTGATTTTTTTTATACATAAAAAATGCAAGAATTGTTCACTTTTTTTTTATTCTTCTCCCGAGAGTACTTCACCGTAAAAAGTTTTAAAACGCACTTGGACCTTGAATAATAATAATAAAAAAAAAAAAGTATAGAATTTGAAAGATACTTTATTGAAGGCGTTTGATAAATTAAAACTCGCGCGTATTATGTTGTTTGAAAATGCGCGGACTCGTATATTATAGTTAAAGTAATGTAGGTATATAGTAATCGCTGAAGGGCGTATAATTCACGTACATTTTCACCAGGCGATTGTTTATTTATTTATTTTTTGATTAAACATTCGAGCTGGTTTATCTCGAAATATTAACCTATATATTATAATATAATGTTTATAAATGTGTCGCCTTAAAAGCACACAATAATAAAGTTTTAAAAAAAACATCTCGAGCATTTATATTACAAAATATTCGAAATAAGAAGAAACTTAAAATGAAAAATGAGAGCCTGAAGGACTTTGGAGACCTTATTACATTTATAATGCAACCAACAATATATATATGTGTTGGGTAAACCGGTAGAGGTATTTTGATCAAGAGGAAGTAGGTACCTACAATAATATTTTTTCTTGTATTTTTATTATGAAAAAAATATGTTACAATTCTCTACAGAAAAAAGGCTTTTTAAATCTGTTTTCGGTATGCTGCCTGTATTGAATAATTAAAAATTCAGTAACTACAAGAATTTGCAAGAAAAAAAACCTTATATAAAAATATTATATATTATATCGCAACAAGTTTTGGGGACTTACAAATAACACACAATAATTGATAATTTTATAATAAAAATAAATTTGACGTTCATATAAATAAATTCATTTAAGGGGCCTCGCGACTTTCGTATATTAAATAATATATATAGGCCATTTCTTATTCTTTCGCTGACCAGCTTTGTGCTTGTGTAAGTAATAAATGATCTTTATAGTGTACATGTTATTGTCGAAATGCGTACACTCTAATAATAAAGTTTAAAACGTTAATAGATTCCTCATAACTTTCGAACAATTCGAACATTATTTATAGTTAATTAAATATTTGTATTTAAAATTAAGCAACTTTTTTAATATTAAACTACTTTTACTACAATGAAAATATTTTTGGTACGATACCTCGAGCAAGTTCTAAAGAATACAAAAATGTCTTGAAAATTAATAATTAAGAGTAAAGATCGTGTCGGTCTGAAGGTATTAGAAACAGTCGTTTTTCACATAATATACGGCAGTAACGTAAATGTAAACACATACACGATACAATTTATACCTATAATGTGTACTATCCGAAGTCCGATATATGTTAACATGACTATGTAAATAATGCTATAGTATATTATAATATATAAGTTATCGCATTCAAGAAGCGTTAATTACAATCACTATATCATCACAACGCTGTTTTTGACAATATTGGCAAATATTGAAGGGCAGCCACCACGCTGTAAAGAATATATCATTATATAAATATGAACTGTGCATATAACATACAAATTTTGTATTATTATACGATTAAACAGATAAAAGTATATTATACGAGAACGAAAATTATACATTTCTCATACGGCCAGGAAAATTCGATCAGTCGTTTTTCAAACTCCCAAGTCCAGTCGGATTAAACAACAATACATAGATAGTTTATTGTTTTCTAATTATTCCATAATTATACTTATATCAAAATAGGACATTTACAATTTAGTCTGTGCGTAGTTTCCTATACGCTTACATAATATATTATAAAGACGAGTTGTTGAAAATACACGATTTTAAGACTTCAGTGGGATTGGAGTGTGTTTTGAGAGGTAATTTCTATGTTGGCGGTGCACTGGAAATACACAGGGACGACACTATGCGCGCACGACTCGAGATGGACAGTCGACAACGAATTCCTTTGACCAAAAAGTAAGAGAAGTTTGCGTACCGGATGATCGTCAAATTGCCGTTTGACCGAATCAATACAGTAAAAAACTCTATTTCTCTATATACATTGCACTGCAAACATATACATACTCAGCACTATATATATATAAGAGGGCAATAGCTGTAAACGAATAGTATATATATAACAATAAGGTCACACACATGATATAACATAGGCTTTTATTTGGAGGCGTACATAAAAGGTCGACCGTATGGAAACGGAGGGGAGGGAGAAATAGGAGGGAGGTTAAAGGCGATATATAGTACGTATATGGGATAAAAGCTGCCATGGGTGTGGCGGCGGCAGTAAAGAGAGCAGAAAATCGCTGGAACTGCGTTGCGTTCTCCGCACGTCATCACATATATATATAGGTAGCAGAAAAAGAGGCGAAGGAAGATTACGTGTTAATGGCATAAGAGGGAGGGGGGAGGCGGGTGGACTCGACCGAGATGGCCTCTTATGTCTTTCTTTCCTCCCTTATTACACTCTACGAGCACAGCGCGTCGCCGGAGTCAAGGGTGAATTATAGCGGCATCCCCAACGAGTGTGTATATACACTAATTGCACATTCTTGGCATAGTTTGTCCATCGTCTCTCTCACCCCCGTCAGCTCTTTCTATCCGTTTTCCACACCCCTATTCCTCTACATGTACACTGCAAGCACGTATACACACACACGCGCGCGCGCGCACGCACATATATATCTCATTCTGTCTATACTCCTCTCATCACCCTTTCACAACCCCCTCGTAGATCCCTCATCCCCCCAAACATTCTGCACCCACATCCAACCTCCCCCCGCAACATACCGGCTCTGAACGTCACCACTGACTGCCGCAAAACAACCCCTTTGACCCGCATCCAAACCGCCTCACCGCCGACCATCCCCATATATACGGTCATTTGCCCGCACAAATCGGAACCCTTCGCACACTAGAGGGGGGGATAGAAACACGTCCCCTGCATTACCGCCACTTCCGCGCACGTACCGCGAAAACCGGGTTTACTCATATCCCTTCGCAGAACTTCACGCCGCCGGCATATTATCATAAAATGAAATTTATTGCAACGTGTTTATTACACTAAACCGTATCTCGTCTCTTGGTATAAAAACGTTTCATTTTTTTACATCCAAGCATACTTTTTACAGTACTTAGGCTTTCACTGATGCCGACACCTTGCCCGTTTACTAGAACTGACCGGTTTTCAAAATTATCTATATAGCTTAAAATCTCCATTAAAAAAATGTACATAAAATATCATGCTATAGATATGTAATAGTGTTTTTTCAAAAACAGAGTTATTAATAATTATGATTGACATTTTTTTTTTTAATTTTAATTAATGAAATTAGTTTGATCAATAAAAGAAATTAATAAATGCATTTGTTATATATATTATTCAAATTTAATGAGTCAGTTCATAACTATATAACCTCATCCAATTTTAAATTAAAAATAACTATAAGTGGTAGCTGTATACGTATATTATAATAATTCGAATACTCGTCAAAATAAAAAGAATTAATGTCATTTTTATTATTAAAATTTAATAAAATGTAAATGCATTAAATTTTTTTAAAATTTGATTTATAAAACATACGTCATAAGCTTTGATTTTACGATATTTCTTGTGATTTCTAAATTAAATTTTACCGATTTCTTTCTAGATACGTATATAATATTATTAATACCATCACTGAAAAACGATAAAACTATTAAATACCATTGGTTCGCCTGCACCCTCTTTGAACAGGGAATTTCATTCTTCAATTAATATCTAAGCTAAACTTTTAGTCGCCCCTCGTACTGCAAGTGACCCTTTTATTTTGTATACAAACATCTGCTCGACCCTCCTAACTATTTTACGCCATTATTACTATGATTATAATTTTTTAGAATCCGTTTATGATTCACTATATACAATGAATATAATATAGGTACACCCTCTCTACAAGCGATATAGAACACCGCACCAACATTCGACTACGAACGAGTAACACTGTCGAATATCACGTAAAGAATTATTATTATTGAATGGACAAGAGGGTGGAAGGAAAACAATAAAAACTTCGTCTTTTATAGTGCCTTGAATCGCAAAAATATTTACAGCTCAAGTTTTCGGCGAGGATAAGTTTTCCGAGTAAAATGCGGTTGGAAGACAAAAAGGGTCACTTTCGGTGGCGAGACGATTAAAGACAAAAGCTTTCAAAGTGGGTTTAGAGCGGACAAAAAAAAATATATATATACACACTATGATATAGTATATAGATTATATATATTAAATAATGTGTGTGAGCGCGCGAAACAGCAATAAATTCATGAGAGGGTCCGACATAAAGAAAATTTAAGGAGAAAGAGAGAGAAATTAATATAATAACAGGTGTATACTGCACAATAGCTCGGGCTATAAAAATGTTTGGTAACTTTTAAGTCTTTAAACATTTAAATTTATATTATACTATTATACACGGGATAAAAGTGTTATTACTTATTATTGCATGTCACATTATCAATATATATATAGGTATGTATGTTTTTTCCTATATACCTATAATAAATGTCGACCAAACACAAGTACACATGTATTCTTGAGTTTTTTTTATTATGTCGAGTCCAGACAAAAATCTATATCGAACGGGTAACTTGTATATTTTATAAATAACAAAAACAATCAATGATTGAATATATATTGATGCTTATCAAAAAACCAAGATATTTGATATAGTTTAAGTATAAATGTTTTTTTCAAGTTTCGATGGTTATCACCATATTGTAAAGTTTTATTTAAATCCGATTAACTATAGAAATATTGCAACCGCGAATACACCGTCAAACATTGGAAAATAATTTATATTTTTATAAATTTATATTAGTAATATACCTAAGTATAATGAGATATACCTAAGTTCTCGAATTTTTTGATAAAACGTTCAAAAACACCAACAAAGCATATTAAAACAACGTACTACACTACAACGTGTACGGTGGTTAAACACACAAATCACAATCGACATCTGATGTCAAGTTATATTACATATATTGATATTAAGATTTAAAAAAAAAATTACGAATCTATATAGGACGAGGAATGAAATTGTCCAAAATAAAAATCATGTAATAACAACCTATACAATATCTTAAGGCGTTTGCATATTTTGTGACTTTTTCAAGTTTTCTAGAATGAAAATCATATTTTTCCATCATACACAAAATGTTTAATCATTTTTAGAATATCTACGTTTTTTTTTTTTAACTTTTGGAAACTTTAATATTTGGAATCGATGTGTGGAATCTGGAATCCAAATGTCAACTAGTAATGCTTACAATTTATAAAATATTTTGTACAAAACAATTAAACTCAAAATACACTAATAAAGTACACCAATAAACACTAATGATTTTGAGGGCGGTGAAAATATATTATATTCACGAAAAACCAACGATATTGCATTAAGAAAGCACTTTATGGTTAAAATGCCTATAATAAAAATGATAAAGAACAACATTTAGGATAGATTATTATAAATATAATTATTATTATTATTTATTATATCATTATATTACTATTATTAATATTAATAGATAACATAGATAACCCTCATCGGAATTTTGTTAAATATTAATAATAAAAAGTTAAATATTTAGAAAATTTTAAGATCCCGATGAAATGTCTCTGAAATGTTTTCCTCTTCAAATTTTATAGCAGGTTTTATAGTTATCTAAAAACCACTTAAAAATGCAATTTTTGTTCTACCTACTTTCAAAAAACATTTTTAATCGCTGAATTTTCATTTTTCTTAAAATTGAATATAAAAAACTCCTTAAAGTATGAAATGTATGTAGCTTAATGTACTTAATATACTAAATGTAACTACTTTTGAAAAATGTGTACATTTATTTTCTAAAATAAAGGCTCCTTTCCCTGCAGGTTATTTCGCATTTTTCCTGGGTAGATTTTCAATTTCTCAAAAAAATATCCCGACTTCGAGGTAACCCTCCGTGATGACAAAGGGGGCAGCGGTTATTTTCAAATCCAACGATAATCGTTCGTTGATCACTTACCGTACATTTTGCCCTCGTCGGACAATATGATTTTCCGGCGTCCACATGGCGGGTATATGGCCAATGCTTCCTGGAAACTTTGTTCGATGTCCGGGCTCCACACGCCTTCCGCGTCGGCCGCCGACAGTTCCTTGTCGTCGTCGCAGTCGTCCACGTCCAGGCTGAGATTGCTGCCTGCGTTCACGCCCGCCGCACTGCGCATACCGTTGCCTCCGCCGTCTGGCCCGTCCGGGTTACCGCCGGCCGTGCCCCCGCCGGGCGTCCAAGGCGACGACACCGTACTGCAGCTCGACACCACCGCAAAACCTAAAAACGCAAAAAACGGACCTCGTCAGATACCAGCCACTATGAAAATAATAAATAATACACACGGAAAACGTACAAAATCAACAGTATACGGAAATACCGACGGAATGAACATAATTGAAGTGAACATAATATATTTTCACACCGAATAGAGTAAAAACTTGAAAACTAAAAACAACATTTCGTGATATTATATTGTTATACCTGTTATAGGCTAGCCTCTGCTGCAATCGAAGAAATACTACACAGTTATCAAGCGATGATATATAGAAAAAGAAAAAAACGCTAAATAATCGAAAATCAAAATATACCTAAACTCTACGTTATGAATTTTAAATCGACAATAATTATAATACGCGTTATCGACGAAAAGACGCAATAGTGACGACGATATTACTCGTGTCTTTTATTCTATACATAGTTGACAATTTTATTTTTATTTTATAGTGTGACCATAAATGTAAATGCTGTGTTTATTAAACCCATTGCCTGTTTTGGTGCATAATATAACAAGCGGAAAGAAACTTCACATTACCTATGCCACGCCATGTTGGGTAGATTATACGCAACGTTAAAAATGAACACAAAATGTTATTTTTTTCGTTATTTATTCACTCATTATTGGTAATTTTTTTAATTGTTATTGCGTGTAAGTGCTATATAGTAGTATAGTAATAGTAATAATAATAGTAATAATAATTTGACCTACATGGCGTCTACAAAATATAATATATACATTATACAGGTATAACGTTTTTAAAAGAAAACACACTAATGGTACACAGATCGGTATAGTGTTGTATATACGTAAGAAATTTGACAGGTTGAAATATCATACCAATATCAAAATTTACTTAAATTCAACTAAAATAATAATAATTTATGTGGTGTTTTATGATTCAAAATTAATTATTTTGAAAACGTACTATCGCCCTAAACTATAAACCTAAATTCCTAACGTTTTACGCTAAAGCTATATTGCACAGAAAAATATATTTGAATTATTTTCCTTTATTTAGTAGTTATATAACTTTTGTGCTTTTAAATAATTTGTAAATTTAATTACTTATTAGGTACATAATATTACGATTTAAGTATACATTCATAACGAACTTAACGAACGGATAAACTAATTTTGGTTTTAGACGAAAATATCGTAAAAAACATTTACATATTATAATACACGTATTAAGAGACATCCCAACAATAAAACAAAAATGATTGCTACTATACTTTAATGTCAATGCTATGAACTCTGTCGAGTATATAAAACGTACATATTATACCCAACATATAGTATACATCTCGAAATAAGTCGTTTAAGTTTATTAAAGCATCAAATTAATTATTATAATCGCGATGCGATGAGAGCTGTATAATAACACATCATTTATTTTATACCAGTCGAAATTAAGATGAAACCCATGAGCATTAATATAATTAATAATAATAATTATTATAACTAAACGATAATGTACTAAAAAAACTATGTCGATCAATAATTATTAACAAAAATTGGAATTATATTACAAGCGAGTTATAATTATATAGGACTTAGCGGAGTTATCTAGGTGAAGGTCCAAATTCAAAAGAAATTAAGACATCAATAAGTTTAAATATCGTAGGACATAGATAATACGTGTAGTACAATATCACCCACTAGTTATTACCACTCATTATTTAGAACTTGAATATTCCATAATTTTTCTATGATTGTCCGAGAAAAAGACATATTTTTGCATATTCCACCAATTTGTTATTTATTGATTATTTTTGTTGTTTATTTCTAACTAATTTTTGTAGGCTTTTGAACATTTTGAATCGAATTTAATATTGTTACGTCTCTTCTATTTACGTCTACAATTTACTACCTATTTCATTTAGTCTTCAAATATTTTGAACAAAATAATAAAATTCAAATTTATTTACAATAATATATTATATTATTTAAATATTTTCCAGACATAAAAAATTAGGGTTTATATGATTTATTTAGAAGTGCATGCAGGGACGTCTCACGGGGGGATGAGGGTGCTATAACCTCTCCATGTTTTTTTTTCTATGGACTCATAGTCAAATTTCTCAATTTTTGGAAAAATATTCCTCACTATTTTAAAATTTTGTACGCGTCATTGAATGTTGACTAGTCTAGGTCATCTTATATGCTGCAGGTAATTTTTAGGTTAACGATAATTTGAACATTTATAAAATTTATTATATTGGGTATAAAATTAATTGTTTATAAATAAATAAACTATTAACCTTCAAAATCAAAGAACATGTTGATCAGAAATGGGGTACTACTTGGATGTTATTTTATTCTAGGTTTATATTTTCGATTTTCTTGACTTGTCCAGTATTTTCCGGTTTTCCAAATACGTGCCAGCCCTGAATACTTATAACGTATCATTTGTCTATTCCTATAACATTATGCCGTGTGGCGACTAATTATAGTGATTTGCTTCGAAACAACTTCTATATGGAACATTGCATTTTGTATAAAATACATACACCGACTGGTTTCGTATATATCAGCACACAACTATTACTGGTTAGTAAAATTATTATACTCACGAATGTGTAGTTCAAATTTTTACCGTAAATTTAATATGTATAACTTAAAACGTTATTATGCAATCCCTACTGTTGTTACCGAGTTTAAAAAAAGGAACATTACTTACATTTTATGTATACTATCCAAAAAGTATAGTAATATTACGGTGATAAAATTGTTTATGTTTGTACTTATACGAGTATTGTTACTACTTAATTTGTCACTGCAATACAATTTTAAGGTCGTAAATACGCAATGTGTATTAGAAAAATGTATTGTAAACTGCCTAAACTGTATAGTACTATAGCGTATACAGTCTGATGGATAGCTTATACGTAGAACATGTACACTGTAAAAATAAACTGTAAAGGTAAAATATAAATCGGCATACAAATATAGTAGGTAAGAGTAGGTATATATTTTATTTTATGGTTCAAACGAGAAACGCGATTAGAAATAATTTTCGTATTGTACGCATTTGACTACTATACGAACTAAACAATGGGTTTTTTTTAAATCCGATATTAAATTATTTTTTTTAACCACGATAACTATTTAAATATAAACGTCGTAATAACAAAATTTCGATTATTATACTTATCAGCATCGAGGCGTTAATAATTCGAATGCATATATTAATTGTAAAAGATTTGACACAATTTGGTTTAATGGCTCGTCATAAAGTAAAACGCTACACCAGAAATATAGCCTAATAATAATTGTTAATAAATGCCTTCTTATATTCTATAGACCTGACAGTTTACGTAAATTAAAATAAAGTTTTAAATTATAATTCTGGACTTGATGACTAATAATCGTTTTTAATAGATTTGAAAGTAATGAATATTAAAATTTTTATGGAAGAAGTTCTGGGTACACGGTTATTTTATCTATAATATCCATTTATTAATTTTAACCTGAATGGTAACCTAACCACAAATAAATCCACTCACATCAGTTACAATCCTTCCCTATTTTCATTTAAAATTATACATATAAACATTACAATAAAGGCATAATATATACAATTATGTCTAAGCCTAAGACTAGGAAATTCATTAACAGTTTTGTTGAGAAATATATATTATGTTATTCTCTTTGATTCTTCTTGTTGTTTCCCTTAAGTATCTATTTTCATTAGTTGTTGGTTTTCGTGTCTGCAGAGTAAAACTATTGCTAAAATGTTTTAACTTTTGAAAAAAGTATAATTAATAGCATAGAATGTCAACAGAATGAGAAATTCATCGTTAGACATGATGTGTATACTTCAGGACTCTTTATCTTACAAATGCCATCCACAAACCTGTCATTAAAATGTGATGGAGAATTATTTTGAGAGAGGGTGGAGAGAGACACGAAGTAAGGGGAGGGATAACTTTCAGATAAACACAAATATAAGTCATATATTTGAACATATTAAATTTTGATTCGCTACAAGTCGGAGAAGAGATTCTAGCTGAAGTATCCCAGGAAAATATTATAAGATTCAGTATTCGAGTGGAGAAGATAGTAAGTACTACATTCTCGATTCGTGAAGACTCGCCAAATTCTAACTCGAGGTATATAGTATTTATATACCACTAAATCCGCAGCCAGGCGAACCAAGTCAAAAATTCCACTTATTCTATTTGCGATCTAAAATTCTAAAATCTATATTCATGCGGAAAATATAATTCCAAAATGACAACGACGACTGTGTGAAAATATGTCGTACAATTCGCGAGCGTGCTTTTTACATGGCGTAATCGCGTTGATAATGAGCTGAGTGGAATTGTTGTTTTACGGTAACCTTTGGAAATTCCCAGTTATGGCCGCGATTAGAACGAATACGACGCACAGAAATCGAAATTCAAACACTCAGAGGAAAATCCCAATCGTACTCTATCTGCAGGTCACATTCGCAAGAGTTCGCGTCATACGTATATACCTACGCGAATAATCCCAAATATCCGGAATATGTACGGAACATAGGCCCTACTACATCGTAGAGAGACAAGAGTCGCCGATAAGCAGAATGGAAATTTAAAAAAATATATATATATTAATAATAAAAAACTATTTCACATCATTGGCGAAAATCGTATACATTCATTACATACCGAACCTATACTGTAAACCCACCGTCGTGATTATTACATTTTGTCGTCATCGTCTTTTTACCCGGGCGCCACCATCGAATTACACACAAATGATTATTATTATTATTTTATCGGGACTCTGTCGTCGTCGCCTGAATAGGACAAAATATTATATCATAACATTTTCTGGCTGCCGCCAACATCCCCCGCGCGAATTTAATATAATAATAACAGTATTGTTGTATACTACATTATATTATATTCGACAAACACAGTGGCGCGACACGTTATTATTCGCTCACAATCGATTATGTCTTGTCGAAATGCGGTTTGGCTGGTAATTTTTACGTTTTTCTTTATTACGTTCGCTGCAGCACCGGTCGATGAAAAAATAAAATTAATCCACGGTGTTATTAACACCACACAAAACGGCAATCGGTTTTCATTACATACACATTTATTTCTATTATTACTATTATTATTATTATTATTATTATTACACGCCGGGGATAGTTTCGTAAGTAGACTAGAAAGATCCAAGGTCGGCGTCGGCCGAGTTTTGCTTTCACCTATACGCGCACCGAGCGTTTTCAAGGTCCTCACAGAGAACACATAACTGCATTACCGCGCGACCACCACGCGGTATTATACGCCACTCATTATTGTAATATGACGCGGACACCACCACCCCTTCTTTGCACAATTGCCTACAAACGACGTTTATTACCATATTGCATACGCCACCGGTTCAATAGCCGCCGGCACCACCGGTGCTATGGAAACCCGTAAAAACGATACTTATTATTTGTACGCCCGTTATAAGGTTTATAAAAACGCATATAATAATATGCAATATAGGTAAAACGAACGATTTGATCCGAGGACTGTTAAATCACGAGCGTTTTTTTATGATGGGACAATATTTAGATCCACCGGAGACATTTTAAGACAAAAGGTGATATTTTGATTCGGACATTTTTTTTTTTGTTCTCTGTGGGACGTGTTTTGATCTTGTACGGAGTACTGTCTCTGATCGAAATGTCATCTTACACCATGTTAACATTCACGCTTACACAAACGATCGCAGTGGTCGACGTTCCTGGTTGAATTTTTAGCATTTCAAATGCTTATATATATATATAGTACACTAAAATAAATTATAAGTTTTCAAAAGTCCTGTAAACAACTTAAAAACCTAATGATTTGTATAATAATATATTGTTTAATACCGTGGACATAGGCGTGTCTAGACTTCCTTTGCGGGTCATGCACCCCTCCCTCCCACCCGAAAAAAAAAGAGATAATCAGAACTCAGAACTTCACAACCACAAACATTTTTTTGGTAATATAATATAAAGCAAAATATTTATTCTGAATAATAGTATATTAGCTACACACGACACACATAAAATAAAACAATAAATGCATGACAAATAATAAACAAACCAAACATCAAATAAACGTTGTCATGAATAAATCTGTAATATAGCGCAGAACGTGTGGTAATTCGGTCAAATGTTAAACTTTCGGCTAGTTTTGCGTGTCGCGACCGTGCATGATGGGCACGACCAGTAGACAATAAGACTATGACCGGTGTGTACTTAATATACAAAGTAGATACCTACCGAGAATAATTTTCTCGCACTATGAAAAAAAAAAAAACGCTGGGCTAGGCTAATCCGACGACAATATTAATGAAATCGATTGTCGACGATAATATTATCAACTATGTTATATAATATAATAATCGAAGGGTTTTTTTTTTGCGCGTCGTCAGTTTTAGCCGACGCGACGTCGGGGGACCTTTTTTTTTTCTTGTCGTGCACGAACGCGTGTTGTGCCATCATAATATTACAGTATAGTGGGAGGACACTGCAGTAAATACGTCGGCGGCCGTTTTCAGGGGTATATCCGGCGAAGGGGTGCGGCGGCGGCGGCGGCAGTGGAACTTTCGAAACGCAATATGATAATTAATATCTCAAATGTATAGCTTACACACGATACGTACACGTGTATATATAGTATAAACGGACGACAGCGTTTCAACGCAACAATGTATAATAATAATAATAATAATAATAATAATAATATATGAGAGGCGATGGCGGCCGGCCCAGAGACCTCTAATAAATGCCACTACTACGGCCCAAGAGAGACGCGGGAAAGCGACACAAAAACACGGGCGACGGCGGTCGTCCCGCCAGGACTGCACGGTGCAGCAGGCGAACGGCGCCGCTACGCAGGGCATCGCGGGCAGCACAGCACGGTTAGTCCGTATCGGTGCAACGATGTGGGAGGAGACTTTTCGACGATATACACCCGCCGCAATTGTGTACGCGTACCCCAATACATATATGTACTACTGTTATACATATAATATACATAATATTCATATATACATACTGCTGTTAACAACAATGTGTGTATATATATACATACATACGGTGGCGGCGATGGTAATAATAATTATTATTATCGCGTTATAAACTACACACAATCGATCGGGTTAAGTATACATGCACGCGACGTCGATGACTATAATACCGCACGACCGGCGGAGAAGAGTAGCGGATATATTGTGTATATATATATATACGTACGTACTCGTGTATATATTATTATGTACATGTTATGAATTGAACGCTACGCGCGCTTAACGGCCGCCGCCGCACCACCAACCCGCCACCGCCGCAGGTCCGTGGAATTTATGGGCATTCGGGTTTCGCGGAATTCGCCAGTTTCCAAAAGGGGTTTAATGACACGCGAGCATACGTGCACACACACGTACGCCACCAACGCACAATAGGTGTATATATACATATATTACATGTGGGGAGGGGGCGAACGGAGAAGGTATACGGATAATCCATAATTTACACAGGTTATTGTTTTCGCAGGGACCGCCCCGCCGTCAAAGTATATACAACAACAAAAACTCGTGTTAATTAAGCACAATCACGTTTTTTTTTTTTTTTTTTTTATATGTATATTGTATAAATATATATATATATATATATGTACGTTTACGTGTGGTTTATTTTGTAGTGTTCTCCACTCAAATCCTGCACTACAGCCAACCCCCCCCCTCCCACCATCAAACCACGTACCGAATAATATTGTCGACTTTTCTCATTTAAGCTAATACGGGACACACCAGCACTTCACCGTACTTCCGGATCATCATAATAATTATGATTTATGATATTCATATACGCGGTGTATTCGTGCTTTATCGTTTTGGAATTTATTTAATTATTCCGACTGCATGTCGGATTTCCAGATACTAAATAACATTAATTAGGTATGTATGTATAAACGTTTAGATTCTCGGAGGAGCGATCAATAATGGTTATGTTTATTAACTTTTGTTTTTTTTTTTTGCAACAACTTTTCGACCTGCAGAAGATCCTCTTTTGATCCAATCGTTACATACAAGTGTACCGATTTTTTGGTCGCAAATTTGAATAAAGATGGTATTTTTTATACATTTAAGAGGTAATTTTTCGACTTTGTCCATAAATAATGCGTAAGAAAAACAGATCATTTCCTCATATTAACAAAAAATTGACATTTAAATTTTTACAGAGCTGGTATGTATATGTATTTTAATATTAAGTACTGCACATACAATATGATAACAAGAAAAAATCCCAATTTTTATTTTTCCAAAAGTATATCAGTATATTTACTTTAGTCCCCAATAAATTATTCTTTTACAAATTTCAGAATATTGATTAATTTTTTTCACGATTTTAACGAATTCATATATTACATTATTATACAGAAGTATTTAACTAATTATATATGTTTATTAATACCTAGTATTATATGATAAAACAATGTATGTATGAAATCAAACAAATCCAGGTATAGATAGAATTGAATGTGTTTACACTAGGCAAAAGGGTTGTAACGGAGACTTATACACGTGTCATCATGAATTCCAGTATACTATTTATATTTACTACCTATTTATACTGTTATAAAGTAGGAATGTACAACGATCAAATAAGTTGCAACAACGTATATTGAAATATGTCGCGGTTTTGTAATAGAATATACGAGTATTAACACGTTTATTTTATTTTATTACACACGGTGAGTGATATTATTTTATTTTTTACCTTACAACAAATTATTCATCTATATAACCTTGAAATCCATATTATAATATATTACATTAAACTATATACGACTCTATATAATATACCTATTATATTATGTATGTGTGTGTGTGCACGCTGCCGTCAAATAAATTTAAATACTTTTTGTTTATTAACATTCTCATACTTAGCATTTTTATTAATAAAACCCCGGATGATGATGTAAAACGACATTTTACAATATTATATTACACGTTCTAAATACCAATAATGTAAGTGTTTTTTTTTAAACAAATAATTGCTGATTAGTGATTACTGATTACATATTTATTACAATTCCATAGTCGTTTATTAACATAAAAATATACTGAACGTAAAAAAAAACTATTGAGAATTTATTACGTACTGGGTTATTTGAGAATATTAAATATTCATAAAATAATTTTAAAATAATATAGTTTCAACTAAATATAATTTATTAATTATCATGAATAGTTTATGAATAAGGTAATCAAAATATATAATTTTCTTGGAAAATGAACAATATAATATTATTCATAAAGAATTTTGCACGGTATAAAATACGAAATAAATGAAAATCGGAACATTTCAATAAACTTTTCACCAAAATCGAGCTAATTTCGTAGAAATTTTGTTTTTTAATCATGAAAATATCAAAATTTAATTTAATTAGTTTATACAACTATAAAAAGTATTTTCTATGAAGTTACAGCATTCGTTTTTTCACAAAATGAAAATAATATAACCATAGCAGGTATGTATATTATACTAACTAATAATATTGTTCCCTGAATAATTTATAAAAACACTTCAGTCTACTTAAATTCAAATTTGAAAAACGAATTGTATATCTTAATTTTGTTTTGTCATGCCTATATATATATATATATATATATAATGCTAAACTATTATGTTCGACTCCTTTAAAATTTTGAAAAATATTATTTAAATCAGTATTCACTTAAAAATGTAGTAAAATTATTATATAGGTACTTATCTAGAAAAAAATGTGTTTCATTAAGAATTAAAACGTTTACATGTCGGAAATTTTCTCAAGAAAATTTCTTAGAAAATATATAGAATATACAAGACTTATAGTCGGGAGAATGAAAAGTGGCCGCTGGAAAATGTGTAAACAACTATTTTTTTTCCTGATAAGGAAGGGTTCTCAAACTAAGGTGAAAGTCGTACGGTCGGTGTACACTGTACAGGTACGTTTTCCTAGCCGCGTTTGGACGCGGTGTCTGATTCATTGGACTGATTAATAGGATTTCTGTATAAGTGTTTTCCTCGCCGCATCAGATGTGCGCGTCAGTTTTCTGTGAAACTATACATTTTATTCATATCTGACAAACTAAACTATTGTTATTTATATTATTTTGAATAAAATTATCCATAGTTTTGTTAATATATTAGGATTATTTAATCAAATATATATTTATATATACAATACCTACCATAGGCGTGCGCCAGAACTTTTGTACATACAATATTTGGTACTTGTTAATACTATTATAAGTATATTTTAAAATTATATATTATATTTTATCTATATTATAGCAAAAATTAGATTTCGATGTATATTTATTAGAGGATTTTAAAATTAGTCTTGTATCAATATAATTTTTAATTGTGTAACCACGATATTTGTTAAAAAAAATATGTTTATGCTCATTTTTCATTTTTACCAACTTGAGAATATTATATAAAGATGAAAAAAAAAATTATAAAGAACAAAAGTTTTTAGCGACTGACGGAGTCGATTTTTGTGAAAAAAAATCAATAAAAAAAAAAATCCCTATTTTAACAGCTCATAAAACATGTAAAAATGCATAAGTATACCAAAAATCCGTCAGTCGCTAGATAATTTTGTTAGCTATAATTGATTTTTGTTTCGTATTTCTAACATGTTTATAAGTTGACAAAAAGGAAAAATGCTAATGCAAATTTTTTATTGAAAAATTATTGGTGGGCGTCCTTCTAAGACTGAATTTGAAGTTTTTTTTTGTCATATAATTTTATACTTTATAATGCTATATATTATGAATGCTATACCAATAGATTTAAGTGTTTATTTGAACATTAAGACAGAATTTGGTGTTTTGTACTTAAGTAATATTAAAAAATGAAATAAAAAATGGTATTTAGTTTTAAATTGTTTGCTAGATCTATATTATAAAAAAGACTATTACGGTAAAAACCAAAAATGCATTATGTACCTATAAAAGTTACAAATTATTTTTAATGACAGTTTGATTTTATACTACACTTAATTAAGAGATTCTTAGTGTCCTAAAAATTATCGATTGTTTTATTATTGGGATTATTTAATCAAAAAATATGGATTTGAACATATTCATAAATATATAAACTAAAAGTATCTACACTAAAAGCTAAACCGCATGTGCACACTTCGATGAATAAAAGTGTTATGATCATTTATCAAAATCAACTACGTACAATCCAAAATATTATAAACTTAATGAAATCATTTTTCCACGTAATAATTTTTATTTTCTTCAAAATCGAATGCATCTGACGCGTCTAGCAAAACAGTCATACACGGGTATCCGGACGCAAACAGGAAAACATACCCATTACGACGCCTGGCAGCCTATTCTTTATTATTTCCTATTTAGGTTCATTCTGGGTACAAATGGAACCTTTTGACTATTGTAGTTTTATTTTAGAGGTGTTTTTGATAAACCGTCAGTGGCTACTTTTCATTCTTCCAACTATATAATAATAATAATAATAATGAGTAGTAGTAGCTTTTCTTCAAAACCAAGAAATGTACCTATATTAGTTTAATGATTTATTAAAATATAAACGTATTTACTTATATACTATTTTAACGACTAATTTTAAATATACTTAAACCGTTGGGTATATTGCCAATTATATTCTATAATTGTTTACAACCAACCATGATACAAGAAAACTTGCCCAAAAATTTCGAAAGAAAAATTAATAATTATAATTACAAGTACCGATAATGACTAATGAGATGGTCTTAAAAAATCGTTATAATACCAATGATAACCGGTACATTATATATACTCTACTTCGCTCTCAAAATACATAATACAATTTACTACCTATTTATTTATTTTTAATGTAGAATTAACATGCTTATTATGAGTATATTATTATCTTTGTTAAACGATTTATTATTATTTAACGGTATGTTTTAATAGGATGTCACACTCTTAGATTTAAGGAGTTTATATAGGAAATTTTAAGAAAATGTAAATAAAAACCAACAAAAAAAGCATTTAAAAATTTAAAGTTATCTTAAATAATAATAACGTATAACACCCATTATAAAGTCTGTAAATGACGACTACATTTCAGAACTTTACGATTTTCTAAACATTCAACTCATTTATAATATATTACCGAATGTATACGAAAACTGATATCTGTAATCACTGTAATATTTTTGGACAATTAATATTTAAGAAAAAAAAAAAATGCTAGGTCTCCCATGCATAATATGGTGATTGTTCTGTATATAATTTTTAGAATACCCGGGCTTTTTAACTCTATAATAAAAAAATCGTTTATAGTATTTCGTTCGATATATCGAAATTGATATATTTCACGTAAACAAATTTGAGATGAACACTGCAGCGCTATACACTCAACGGTGTAATATATACGTCTAGCAGTGTTATTTTAACTATATTATAGTATATTCGGGAAATTTCGTGTGGATATTACAGCCTCCCGACGAGAAATCAACATGGCGGCCGGTTTAAAAATAAGGCCCGATCAAACTTGGCCGGCGTCCCATTTGCACGTGCTGCGGTCAGATGGGGAACTTTGAATACAGAATAGCTGTATAGCATGCGTATAGAACATCGGAGACGGGTTAAAATATTATATACTTATATAACAAACGATTTAACTTTGTTTTCTTTTGTCGTCACCAGCCGCGGCCCACGCGACGCCCACGCCTACAACGACGGCGACAAACAAACAAAACAAAACAAAAAAAAAATATATATATATATATATATACACATATAAACCACTATTATAATATTATATTATCTATAAGGGAGGCGAACCCTTCTCGTATATTGTGGGCGCTGCTGCACCTATATATCCCATTGTTGTCGAGTCTATCGGACACGAGGAGAAGAAAAGGAGATTTTCGACAAAAACATGTATATATACTGACCAAATTGTGCTAATGATAATTTCCATTTAATTGAACATTAATAATGAACGGCTGCTATATTATATATATATATTTATATATTTTATTGTGGTTCTTTAACGACCGTACATATTAATATAAATAATATACAGAAACGTAAATATGTCCAGAGGAAACTGATAGCAATATTTCGAAACAAGTCGTCTGCCGTAGAAAGAGCGGGAGTATACCTATATAGTGTAAAACAAGTAGTTTCGAAATCTATAGCAGGGAAATCGCGTGTTTTGAGGTCGCGGGGTGAAATAATATAACACATAATAAATAATAATACACGCAACAATAATTATTATTAATCATATTAAATCAAAATCAAAATTAAATCCAATTTACCAAGAGCTGCTACCTGCGTATATTTAATAGATCTTAATAATAATATGTTTAACATTCAAAAATAAATAATATTATACCTATATATAAATATATATTATAGAATTATCACTAGTTCTTTACAAAGAGATACTTATAAATATTTGGAACAAAATTCGATTAAAAATAATTTTAATATTTTATTTAAAAATTGTTTTATATTAATCTACACAATGTGTACATATAGGTATGTCATGTTTCATGAAATAAACCTACTGCTGTTTGTACTGATAAGAGAATTAAAATATAAAATACATAATACATTTTTTTTAAAAATTATTAAATAAAAAAAAAAAATTCAAAAGTATTTAATATAATTTAAAATTCATCTGAAGTAGTTCAAATGTAAATTTTGAACTTTGAGCATAAAACTTTTAAATTGTAATATTTCCGAATCGTGTTTATTAGCTTCAGGTAGGCCTATAGTTGTAACTAATTCAAAATGTATTTTATACGTAGGTACATAAAATTTAAAGAACGAAATTATTAGGGAAAACTAAACGAAATGTTTAATAAAAATAATATTCATTAGTTTTTAATAAAATATCGATAACCAATAATATGTTTGGAACAATCGCATAATAGTGCCCTGTATATTTAATATCTATGTATTATACTACGTCATACGATACATTATACAGTAGGTACGTCTTTTTGTATAGAAAACAATGTTATGAATAATAAATAAATCAGTAAAAAAAATATCGTTCGAATATTCGAATATAAGTAGGCGTATTGTGTACATTGCCTTGAATGTGTATATTCAAAAATTAGCGGAAAAAAAATTACATACTAGCTATAGCTAAAAATGATCGTGTTAAACGTGATGACGCTATGAATGAACGGCGAAGGCGGCGACTGAAAATAGTTTTGGTGGAAAGTCGTCACTCCGGGAGAATCTGAGCCAACAACAGAGCATGTGCCAAATTGTATATAATTAACTCGACTATAGCAGGAAGATAAAGCAATTCTACACATATAATAATATTAAGTATACTCGGGGAAGCTCCAAGATATTATACCTAATAATTGTTTTTAGCACTAGAAAAAAAAGCGTGCATTTACGAAAAATAAAACGATTTCAGAAGACCGAAACAAATACGAAATGCGCGATATGTATATATTATATTCAACAACCATTAATTAATCACATATCAAAAAAACCTTGAAAATTTTCCATTTTTCGAGTAAAAATTTAGTTAGAATTTAATAATATATATATATAGGTACCTAATTGAATATTAAACAGTAAATATTATATACCGACACACATGATACCCGTTATATATTATGATATGACTTTTCTAACAAAAGGAACATTACACTCTTTATGTTATATACAATGTGAATTATAATAATTATTGTACGTGAGACACATTAATAATTTTATTCTTATATATTATGTATAGTTATCTAACAAATGCACATTTAAACGAGAAAATCCGACAAATAATGAACGTGTACGTTCATTGTTCGATGATTTTTTTTTTTTTAATATATGTAGGTATATACATATTATATACAGAAAATGGTCGTTTGGAGGGCGCGATAATCATCTGGCGTACATGAAATTATTAAAGGATAACAGTGAGTTACGTTTTCTTCGATAATAATCAAAATGAATATAGTATTATAGAGATGATGGACGAAGAAGAAGGAAAACGGGTTAAATACGTAAAACTACATTACGTGTTTACATATATTAAGTCGCATGCGAGTTTAAAACGATATGCGTGTGTAATGTATATAATATGGAGTATATGGACCATATTATATATATTATTATACCTTCCGCCGTCTGAGCACGTACAAAGATGCATTAAAAAAAGGACCGAAAACAACAATCGTTATCGTTACGACGGTGCAACGAAAACTTTGATTTTTCGGATAAAATGCGCTTAGAAGAAAAACCTCTACACTTACTATACGACCCTGGATTTGCGATGTATAAATATATAATAATATAATACAATAATCGCTATTAATGTACCTAAATTGGTGGCACTCTATATTATAGCATACTAATTTGCATATTACCGCTTTGCCGGTCGTTCGAATTTATCAAAACCAGTGCGTGTGTGAAGACTGCTTTGGAATAATGCGTAATTTACATAATGTGTTGTATATACGGTTACGCCCCGCGGAGAACTAGCCAAAGCTACACGGTCTCTTGGATTTGTGTATATAATAACATATACTATAGCTATATAATATAACCAGGTACTCTTACGGACCGTTACGTAGAGGGCAAATCCGGCGACTGGCAACGTTTAGTATAAACACACATAAAATAACGTTCGCAACAAGTCCAATATGACCTAAACGTATTAGCTTCGGAGGATCGGACGATGCGAACATAATAATATTATACGAGATATATAATATTATCTTCGAATTAAATTTCCGCGCCAACATTGAAAATAACGCGTTTATTTATTTATTTATTTATTGGGAATATGTATTATATAAATATTTTAGTATTGTTTAGACGTATATTGTACAGGTTGGAAGGGCAAAAACATAGAACACCATTGTTGGGAACGGTAAATTTTCGAACGGCAGAATTTGAAACAAAAACTTAAATTTCGTGAAAACGCAAAACGGAACGACACAAGTTGAAACACGTGTACAAACTTGGAATGGCGCAAATTTACAAATTAAAAATTCCCGTTCCAGATTTTGCTGATTTTGACATTTCAGAGTCTGCTGTTCCAAATTATACTATACTGATCTCCATGTTTGTTACAGGTGTATACTACTATATACGTTTTATTTTTTTTATTTTATTGTCTATTGTAAAAACAAAATAATTATATTAACGGCCATTCGTCAGTTAAGCGGACGCCACACCGACAATTTTTCAACGGAAAACTAGCATTAGCATTTTTAATGTTTATCAACTTACAAACATGTTATAAATATGAAATAAAAAACAAATTAAAATTAATAACATTATCTAGCGACTGATGGAGCCTGATATATACATTTTTACACGTTTTATGAACTATTAAAATATCGATTTTTGTACTAGTTTTTTGCACTCTGATAATAAATGTGCAGTGATAATTGCACGAGCTCTCCGAGACCGTGCGATTTACTATTATTATAATTGATAACAAACATTGATGGTTTATGAAAAAATGAACATTCAAACATTTTAAACTGTGATACATGATTATACTACCTACATACATATATTATACATTAAATTACGATTATTACATATTTCAATATGAATAATAAAAAAATATATTTTATCCAATTTTTACTAAAAATTGCAAATTTTTTTATTAAAATTATGATTTGATAATAAAACGCGTGTTTCATCTGATCACGGTAATCAGTGAACTGTGCAAGTGTGTAGGTTGATGGAAAACTTTATTAGTTATAGGTTTCTTCACAAACTACGAAATGTATAATCCTTATATCTCCTTTGTATCTGATTTTCTTTACAATATTATTCAAAGACATATTTACTATTGCCTTTATATCGATTATTATCCCATACTCAATTAATCAATTTATATAATATTTTCATTTATAACGAAGTGCTCAAAGTATGTTTTCCCAACTTGTTTGACTTTAACTATTTAATATAGTTGAAATGTCGTATATATCATGTACAACAGATATTCTGGGTATTATGCTACATATTATATAATCACGAGAATTTATGTATAGCAATTTTTAGTAGCACAAAGCAGGAGATACGAGCGTGAAAATGATCAAATAATTGTTTAAGTTTAGCTTCAAATTTCAATTATTCTAATAATAACTAATAACTGTACTATATAACATAATGATATATCTGTTGCACTGTTATTTTGAGACACATGTATATTATTTAGTTTATAATGAACTGAAATATATGAAGTACAGCGCGCAATATATTATATACCTACTCTCGTACGTAATAGAAAGGAAAACTTTACTGATACTTGTTACTTATTGACCCACATAATATTTGTTTCGTTTAAATACGATTTTAATTCGTGCATTTGAAAAGCAATCATTATTCCTTATTAATATACATACATATATATATATATCGATTTCCAAAGTTTAATTTATTATCATTATAAATATAAATCAAAATTCGTATTTTTTTTTTTTTAATTTTTAAAAACCATTTTAACATATTACATTATATATCTAACACTAATGAATCGCTTTGTATACACGGAGTTTAAAGAAAACACGCCTTATACATTAACCCAACTTCACTATAACAACAACATTTACATGATTTGTATATACTCACACACATCATCAAAGATACAATATAATAGGCGTTCATTCTATATGGTACATCAGCTATTCTTTCAAATGTCTTGAGCCAAAGACGAAAGAAAAATAATAAATATGGTTATATACAATCACAACGAATACAATTAATATATGGAGGGGCAAAGAAACCACCATCTCTGACATCGTGTAAATAAGTTAAGCCTAAAAATATTATGCTAAAAAAATAATTGTTTCCTTTGGATAACGTCCCATCCTTTTGTATATTATATATACGTCGTACAACAATGATAAACTAGCCAGTATATTATAAACAAGCAGTCCCGCCAACGTTCAAACCAGTTTATCCACTATTATCTTTGGATGATTCCCTAAGCTTAACTATTAGAGAAACACTGTCACTGCCAAGATCGATGTTACTATTAATATACGTCATAAAATACAGGGTTAGCGCTGAAAATTATTTAAAAAATTATATTTAAAAGCGATCGGGACTCTTAATATATTACTATATAATAGGTACTTGCATCGATTTCATTTAATATAATAATGTTACGAGTAAGATAATATTGGACGAATTCGTATGGTATATTATAGATATTGCACAGGAAACGATGATCCGTTAAACTTCTGCAGAAATCACGACACGAGATGTATTGAATAATAATGGTTAGCGGTTAATTTTTTTTATACATAATACACGAAGACGTTCTAACGTCAGGATTGATTTGTATAATACATTAGTTATGAATGATGATTAATACAATTTTTATTTTTCTGGTTAGTGAACGGGGAAATAAACATATAATAATGTTAACAACCCCATTTGGAAAACACAACGAGAATGTCTGAGTAGGAATATTGTCAACTCGTCACCGTGTGTATATATGTGTCCATGGGATCGTGAGAAAGCAAAAGGATACGTACTATATATTTTAATTTACGTTTTGTTGTCGAGTGAGTATGTGTGTATGTATATGTATATATGAGCGCGCGTGCGAGTGTGTGTATAAAATACGAAATGTAGGCGGTGTACAGGTGTCGTCCGGAACGAAAACCGGTTTGGCGTCCACAATGGATCGGCTGTGTTTTTTTCTTCAGGTAACTTGTAACTCGCGACGTTGCCACATGTACCCGTCGCCGCTATGTCCCTTGGTCAGGTAAAACGTATAGTTATACTCGATAATAATAATTATTATCGGCGTTCGTATAATATTATAAAAGCCATGATACACACGATGCATTTTACTATTATTCTACCTGAGTTTCGGTCAGGGTGGTAAAAATGGTCTCTATTTACATGGTCGTAAAACAAATTCTCCATCGCCAACCCCCTCATTCATTGGAATAGACGCGGCTAAATATGTCCGAAAATGTTATTTACAAACTAAAATGTTAACCACATACGGACATAACTATAAAACAGGTATTTTGTGTGACTACACGTTATACACAATGGATTTCGACGAGTATGAAAATCGAACCGAAACGACTTCGTATATATACGACACAAAGGTGTTAATGTTTTCCGAGGAAATAACACATTACGTGGATAAAGAAATGTTATACCTATATGGCACATATATAATAATCCATCCCTCTCTTATATTACATTTACTTCATAGTTGAGTCAATCGTGTTTCCAGTTATTTTACGCCCTTTCAAATATCGAATATGAATGAATGGATATACGTATTTGACGATACCACCAAAAAGAAAATATATTTTGGTAGTAAAAACACCACCTACACAGTTAAACTCTGCCATAAACAAGGCTTGATAAATAAGACTAAAATATTGTCTAGTGGCCAACTTAAAAAACAACTCGGTAATGATTATGAGTTACGACTAGTAGGAAGTTTAAAAATACAATAATTGTCTAAACAATAGTTTATTGTAGTATAAAGTAGTTTTTATCCCATTTTGGAAATTCGAACATAGCCGATGTGCGTAATATACAAATTATAATATTATTATATTCATATTATATAGTTCATAATACATAATACTTACGTTTATATCTGTAAGAGGAGTATGTCGTGATTCAAATGTCATTTTATCATCACATCTGAAGTCCTCTCGACAACTATCAGTGATCACGTTGAACTAATTTATTAATGGAACAGATGCGGCAAGTACACTTTCCCCTATAGGTAACGATTTTTTTTTTTTTTGTGGATTTATTTTTTATTTTTGGGATTTTTTATTAACGGGAATATTATATTTGTAGAAATTATATGTAAAAATAAAGTTATGTATACCATAATGGTGGTGTGAACGGAAAACCATTATACAAAGAAATATACAGAAATATGTGTGAAGGTCCGAATTCGTGACGATTTTCGTTTCCCTCGGAAGGCGGTAGGCTTTTTAATAAATATAAGGACGGCGCTAAGCCGATATCAATGGACAAAAACGAGTGTGTGTATTATATCGTTATATTGTTATGGTCACCCCATTGAAACGTGGGTACAAGCCCGTTCCGAGAAATACATATTTACGTCTCTATATTATACACAGGGTGTCCCAACAAATGTTTTACAGAGTAATATTAGAATAAAATTATTGTTAGTTATTTTATTTTTGGAACTTATACATTGATTATTATTCCAGTTTCATTTTATGGTAATATGACATATTTACCTGCAAATTCCCATGCATACGCGTACAACTTTCAGTTTTTTTAATGGGAACCTAAACTTTTTGAAAATACAGCAATAAATTTAAATTTTGTTTAAAAATCTATTTTTTCAAATTCGGAACTGCTAACTTGATCAGTTATGGGTTTAAAACTGATTTATATGTTCATTATATCTACCAACCGAATCAAGTGCAAAAGATTCCATTCAAAAAATATAAAATTTATCAACCATATAAATAAATTATTATTTGTAATAATCAGTTTGTCAAAAAATAACATCATATTGCCATAAAATTAAATTTCATTAAACACATATCCCAAGACCCCAAGTTCAAAAAGTAAAATTAATCAAACATTTTAATAAAAGCTATATTAGGTAGGTAGCTTGAAATACATTTGTTTGGATACCCTGTACAATGTATATGTGAGTGTATGTATACTGTATATAATATATATTATAGTAGTTTGGGTAACTAGTGATTCATCGTGCGCACCTGCAACCTCCTCAGCATACACCCTGGCCCGACAACGATGAACCCGGCGTGGCTCCGAATCGACACGTACACGACAACGTCCATGTTGTCGATTGTGCATGTAATAAAAGTGAAATATAGGTAACAAAAATACGGTATATAAGTAGGTATAGAATAAAATATAGCCGTGCGATATATAATATTGTCTGCGGGTCTGCCGAATATTCGTATGGCGAAAAAATAAATAAATTATTCATAGACGCGTACCTAGTCTTAATCCCACGCCTGTTTTCTCCTACGGAACAGTTTTATTTTTAAAATTAAAAACTGTTGTGTACCTAGAATAATACACATACGATATAAAATGGAGTACCTAGTCGGTATAATGCTTCGATGATAGTTTTGATCGTCAAACCGTAATATAGAAACATTTAAAAATATAGTCCATTATTATTTCGTCCGAGTGCTTTGTTTATGTCTTTTGACATCATACATTTAACTTTCGCTTTGTCAATGACTTGGTAAGAGGTGATGCACACGCTTTGAAATGCCTCGGGTGAATTCATTTTCCCGTTTTAAATCTAAAAATTTTATACTTACAAATTATAACAATAAACGCTCAATAGTATAATAATATATTATATTATATATAATAATAATAATATGTACAATGTACATGATATTAAATTATTTTGATTCTGAATGTTCTTAACAAAAATTAAAGGAACCTTACATGGATGATAATAACAATTTGATACTATTTATTTAGGTATACCACTAAAAACTATATATATATACGAAAATGTTCATTATTACAGTAGGTAATTACAGTATACAATAGGTACCTGTGTACTCACATTATATCATAACATGTAAAAAAATAATATATATTCCAAAGTTGAATTCGTTTGTTATGGAATAATATTAAAAATATACGAGTATTATATAGTGATAATGTTTAACAAACGTAATTTCTCGTTAACAATTTAAAAAAAATGTATTTTAAATAAGTTTTCTGGCTATAGTATAATTCAAATGTTTCCGAAATTGTTTGAAATTTTATAAATAATAAAGTTTTATGCAAAAAGCAACATATTAAAAGCAAAATATGAAGTCCAAAAACTATAACATGTATCGTATTCAGTATAGCATATAATATGATATATTGTATGATTTTAGAAGTTCATTATAATTTATGATTCATCTACAGACTTCGACAAGACGCAATAATATTCGTGTTAAATCATTTTTAATGGTCGTTTCACACATAAACATTGTAATATCATGCAAGTATACTATACTTTTAAGATATTTTTGGATTTTTGTTCACATACAAATATATAGGTACGACTTATATGACCCAAATGGCAATTCATATATTAATTTGGATAATTTCGTGGTCATAAATTAAAACAATGTCTTGTGAAATCAATATAGGTATCTAATATCTATATCTCTATATATTATACGTATATATACAACATTGGTAAACTTTAGTATACAGCTGCGTACATTAAAATGTATAATAGAAATCAAGATTAAATAATGTTTATAATATGTATCTAAAACAGACACGCCATGAAAGTTTTTAATTATTAATGTCAAAATTTACACAAGCCAATTTTTAACCATTGCTAGGATAACTCTCCAGTTTCAATTATACTTTGAAATGCAGATATCGGTATTTTTTACAATTGTCGGCAGATAAAATAGAAATAAAAGCACACTCTACCTCTCCCCTTTAAATTACATCCCTGATCTAAAATTGTATATACATAAATATTATATATATTTTTGGGACGTCTTGTTGGCAGAAAATAAAGAGAGAATGTCACACATGATGTTGACTATATGATATTGTATACGACAAAACGAGTATGTATTTCATATATTCGTAACAATGATGCGGAGGTCATTGGACGTAATAAGCCGAATGTGTTGACCTTATAGTATTATCGTGTCCAATCATGTTTTGTTGGAATATACGCGTAAACTAAGTATTCCTAAATATCTCCTAAGAATATATATATTTTTTTTTTTGTAAAAACATACCTGGGGATGTCATGCTATCTTCCTCTGACAACGGGTACATCTGAGAAGCTGGCTCATGTACATATAACCCTTTTGGTACTCGTATTACGCCGTTGGCAAACGCGTGACGATTTAGCTGGACGCTACGAACGGGCTGAGATGAGGCCAAACGAAAACATAAAAAAAAATTAAATTAAAAAAAAAATGAATAAAAGTAGAACAGAAAAGTTTTATGATAAATGAAAGAAAAAAGAAGAAAAATAATCGAAAAAGCAAAACACAAGTTTAATCTAAAAATAACAAAAACAGTAAACTCAAGAAAGTACTCCGCGCAAAAAGTGCGTTTTATTTTTAATTAGGTTTTGTAATATTAAATACCTACTAATTATGAATTTTATATACCCGTAGTTAAACAAATTATTTATAATAATAATAACTATTTGTTACTTGTTAGGATAAAAAGTATAAACATTTAAGGTACCTATATAATATAGATAAACGTGAGTAATCATAATTATCTACTTAAATATATGACGTATTATTTTATAATGACATTTTTTAGAAATATTTTGTGAAACAGATTTATTATAAATAAAAATCATTCTCAAAATTAAAATACTATAAGTATAGTGTCGTCGCAGTAAACATTGAAAATTATTCTAATTGTCATATTATTCGTGTTGTAATAAAATTAGGTACCTATATAAGCGTCACAGTTATATATTTTTTAAGAGCAATACCATTAAAATCATATAATATACAATAGGTTAAAATAAAAAATAAAACGTAATCTGGCTTCTAGACAAAAATTACCTTATATTATATAATGAAATAAAAAAATTGGTTGATCGACGCAAAAATAATAAAGAAATTTTTCAGAATATTTCTAAAACATCCTGTGCGCTCGTTCTTTGCAGAACACAAAGAGTTATTATTATATTTAAAAAAAAAATATATATATTATTTAATAATTGATGCTTAATATTTTATTCATGGATCTTTCAACAAAACAACTACCTATATAAAGTGGAAAGGTCAAGAATTATTATACATATAGTTATTCGATATTTCCATTGGTAAAAATTAAAAACTCGTTTTCTTTTATTATCATACCGTAATATATGTTCAATTATTATTATAAAATTACGTATATACTATAAATGTAGAAACATGTAATTCTCGAAAAACTAGTACACTATGGACACGATTCATACGTGAGATCCGAACATCAACTCACAAACACACAACAAAGTTATTCGGTATTTTATTAGTATTAACACTATATTTTTAAATATAAATCCAATCGGTTAAAACAATGGCGAGATTTGATTTTCCCGACTAACAAAATTTCTGGGTTCACACGGTTCTTGTACCTATACAAACGAAGAGAATAACTTCCAGACGAGAAGGCATTTTTAAAATTTTTTTTTTTTACTTGCCGCTATTTCTCAAACAGATAAAACTATTCTAAGATGTGTGTTAAATAATAAGGACGCAATAATTTTCATTTCTCGACCTACTCGAATAAAAAAAACACATTTATAAGATCCTTTTTTCTCTTTCTTCTCTCCAGGAATGACAACAGCCGGATTATTGTGGTCGGATGAAACAAAAACTGCATTCTGCCGATAGCCATTGAGGGCGACAGCAAAAAATACTACGAATACTTCTTCGGCTACAAGTACACATTTACCGTATAAAACCGGTTCATTCAGTATTTTTATTAAATATATATTAAATAAATGTTGATATAGGTACATCATTTATTCGGTATATTATATTGTTTTGCTCAATCGAACTAAAATATAGTTTGAAACAAAGGCTAGAATTATATAGGATTTTTTTTATTATCTTAGGATATAAATTCCTAAGTATAAAATGCAATTCAATAATCAACAAGTTGTTTATTATATTTTTTGGACTTTTTTTTATTTTAAAAGGGTTTTTTTATTTCTGTGAAAATTGAGTAGGTAAATGTTTGTTTTTTCTCAGTTTTAGCGTATGAAACATATTACGAAAAATATGTATGAATAAATCTTTAAGTTAATCGGCGGTTATTTTTATGTCTAAATATTAAGTTTATTACTTTGCAAATAAGATGAAAATAATATTTTTTGTATTATTTCGAATTTTCAATATTACTATAAATAATAGTAATATTAGACATTTGAATACAATAATAATACCAATTAACTACCGAACATATGTACCTAAATTATTTAAAATGTTTCATTCTTACCAATTTCGTTTTAAATGTAATTTTCATCATTTTGTAAATGTGTTTATCATTTATGCATACAATTTTCCAGGTTTTTTTTTAATACATTAAAATCCTATCCCCGATTATAACGATAATTCAACACGAAAAAAACTCAGTCAAATATTGTTTGTATACTACTTCAGTATACTAACACTGTCAATGAGAAAAATATAGCTATTTAAATAATATTGAACAATTTTCGAAATAAAAATTATAACAAATAATAAAAACCGCACGATATTAGAAGTTCTTGGGATTAAAAAAAACAATTCCGATAATATAGCCTCGGGCAATTTATTATTTGTTTTTTATATTATCACAGATAAATTCACTACAGTTTTTAACTTAAAACATGGTCCGATAGACAATATTACAAAAAAAACCGAGGTCATCAAATTTTAATTTTTCCAATATAAAAATTAAATTAAACATTTTTTTTTTTATATATTACATATACTAATGCATCATGATTGTATTATATATCTATATAATATATAAATATATAAAATACAATGTTTCTAAATTATACTAGATCGGCGTTTTATCAATTTATTTACTCGTATAATACATATATGTAAACGGAGAAGACTTTTTTATTACTTCCTCTGGCTAAATAAATACTATACAAGTACGTTAAGTACGTTATTAAAAAATCACAATATCATGATAATATTATGACTTTTATGTAAGCCCCATAAATATATAGTTTCATCCATATTTCAGTACATACAAACGAGTCTATTGATAATAATTGATATGCAATCATCGTTGTCTCATAATCGCGACACATAATTATAAAGGTAATATCATTTTTGTACTTAGGTTTATTTTTATTATCACATAATACTATTATATTGTCAACTACCTATTTAATCGGTTATTGTACTGTTAGCAATTATTACCGACGTTATTCCTAACCTCATTATGGGCCTAATATTGGATATACTGTCATTGATTTACCGTTCAATCTAATCGTGAACTATAGCTCAAGGCTTGAAAAACAATAATATAACTATATATATTGTTAAAACGTATTTAGAATTTTACGTGACATTTATTTGTTTTATTTCTTTAGAATAAAATCGCATTAAAAATCAACGAGATTATATAGGCATGGAAAAAATAACTGTTCAACTAAGTCTTCATAAAAAAATTATACTAAAACCTCATTCGCGTGGAGTTAACCCGAATGTAATATTCGTTTTCTAGTATCTAGTATAAATTTAATAAATCAAAAATATTTGTTTTAACGAAACAAATGATCACATATGGTTCTCCTTCCAAAACACAGAAATGTGTAGACTTTTGTCTTTTAAAAGTTTTGAAATGTCAGTAAAAATAATTAATAAAACGAACCAGCTAGACGGATAGTATAAATATGGGGATAACAATAGGAAGTATATACCTGTGGATCTGTTATATTCCAGTGATTAATTTTTGTAATTTCGGCTGGTTCCCTTGCGTGCATTGTGTTACAGAACGAGTTATCATCCACCCATTAGCGACACTTTTTACACTCAGATTTCCAAACTCGAAGTAAACCGAAGATAATAAAATCGTAATAACGGCATTTTTACAAATAACGATAAAATACAAATTGATTTTTTTTAAAAAAAACTTAGTATAACGCACTGAAAAATTACCTACCTTTATGTACACATAATGTTAAATTCTATCAGAAACACCTAGAAAATCATACACAAAGTGTCATCACTATATTAAAATATTGAAAAAACTTTAAAATATTCAAAATCGTACATAAAAATCTATTATGTTATAGAAAACGCACGCGACAATGATAGACGACGAACGTATACTAATAAATAATGCTTTATAGAGAATGTCAATATAATATTTTAATGATGTGTACTGCAGAATAGACAAATGCATACGATGATATTATATATTATAAATTATAATACACATTAACTCTGAGCTATGCGCGAGTGTAATGTTACACGGTGGGAAAATAAATATTTTAACGCACACAGCCAACAGTAATAATAATCTAATCGTTTTCTGATTGAAACGGACGGAATATTCTTGCTGAAACCATTATCATTATACACCTGCATTCGCTTGACACTATCAGCACACGCAATTTAACAGTTACACGATATCATAATATAGAATTACAATCCCTTTGCAGGTAAAGTTCCAGATTTGTTGTCAATTAAATAATAATAATAATAATAATAATAATAAATATGTGGTTTACTTGTATTGTTCTCAGTGATTCGTATCTAATGATATCGTCATCGTAGTCCATAGTATACTTTAAAAATAAAACTGGACCAGATTGACCTTGAACTGAAGGGATTCATAAAAATTTAATAATGGTCTCTTCTCATCTTGTCCATTATATTATGCATAGGAATACACGCCGCCGCTGTATATCGATCTCTCTTCAATCCGCAGCACATGATTAAATTTTCATTTATTATTTTTACTACACTATTTTATTCGCCGATATTAATTAACAATAATGGTTGGTCTCGAACAGTAGGTTGACTCAATTTGAAACGATTAAAATAATGGGGCCGTTTTGATCTCGCATAATACAACGGTTAATATTATTATAATATTTGACGAGTGTGCGGAAATGATGAAACTGCAGGTGGAAGCGGAGACGGAGGCAATGTATAGATATTGAAAATTATTTTACAACGTAAAAAAAACACGTTATTTTTATTTTTATAATACTTCATCAATATAATAATGTATTATATTATTATATCACTGGCGCGTAAACGAAGAGTTTATATTTATTAAAATACGACGATTAAATAATATAATATAATTATTGACATTTAAAATCTAAAAGAATAATGGCCCGTTATTTGATGCTTACGGAAAAGTAAAGAAAAATCACGAAAATCGTCCCGATGATATATTATATAGTGCGACATGTACAATTATTAATAGCGGTCGTATGAGCGAAAAAACCGAACGACCGACGACGCGAAAATCCCTGGACATCGTATAGGACTCGCGCGCGATACGAAAACGAATGGTGCCAACGACGCGCAAGTCTATAATATAATAACTAACGCAAAACAACACGAAAATACATGTCACCGATAAGAGGCAAATACCTGAACAGTCATTGGATCACACGTATTATATAGGCTGTATATATACTGCAGGAATTATGACGTCTTCGGTATTGCGATTACGGCGACGTGCTATTTAATACATTTTATTTTTGTTCACCGGTGGCAGTTTCATACAATAGCGGTGTATATTATGTACAGTAATTAATAATTATTGTTATAAATACGAGTTTTTTTTTTTTTTTAATTTTTCGTGATAATGAAAAAAAAAAACGGTTCAGAACACGCGTATAAAGTACACGATACGCGTGCACAATACAATATACTACTGCAGTACGTGTCGCTTGACCAGAGCCACAACAGGCAGTAAATGCTGCCGGGCCTCGGACTTTTATGAACTAGTTAAAACTGCTAGTACTAAAACTTTAAATCAATATAAGTTATCATTAAATTTAAAAAAAAAAAAAAATAACGCGATAACAGTAAAAAATAAAATATTTGAAAATATTCATCTTTTTTCTATAATCTCTTTTTGCTCTTTTGCAATTTTTGTCCAAAAGTTTTCGACTCGACGCGCAGTCTACGAGTATTTAATTAAATTAATATAAGTGTATGTCTATTATGCCATCTTCAATGTTATAGAAAATAGACGTTACCATAAGATATCATCGAGGTTCTTCGTGATAATTATGCTTACCAATTAGTAAGTTCCTCTAAAGCTCTAACTAAAGACAAGAAATAAAACAACGAACATTTTTGACCGGTTTGCAAACCAGGACTATAGTGTAAGTTGGGCTTTGAATTTTAATCAATGTAAGGTTAAAACAATGTTTTTATATGAATAACGAACATCAACAATGAACAAACATTTCTGATATATACGATCGTTATTTATACCTATAAGATTTCATCATGTTATTAAACGAATGGTATTTTTACGTGTATATATGAATTAATATTATTATTTATAAAAACATGTTACGTTTGAAATCATTTGTATATATTAGGTTTTTTTAGAAAAAGAAAAAGTCACGTACCAATTGATTTTGTTAGGTTTTGAATTTTCGTTGCAAAATTAATGTGTGGTGAAATTCTAGGTAAATTGTATTTTAAATATACACAACATTTAATTATAATATGTATAACAACCCTAATTTAAAAATATAAAAAATATAATATTATATAATTCTATTATATGAGTAATAATTATTATAATTTATATTTAATATTATGGGGTATAAAAACAATTATAAATTTGATTATATAGAGATCGCGTTAAATAAAAAGTTATTTTCGACGTAATAATTACTTTATAGCAGTGCTCTGGCATAAGAATTATACATTCCTCCCCTTCATGCAGTATATTTGTATATATATATATATACACACACACTAAAAAAAAGACCTGAGAGACCTCTTTATATTAAAAAATTATACGGTATTTTGAAGAAAGAAAGAGGGTTGAAATCGTGGCTTTACACCTCGAAACGTGAGGAGTGGTTTTAAAGAGGAAAACGGTTTTAGGGTGGGCGACGCCCATTCATAAATTTGGCTTGTCATTCTTTTCGACCACGAAGACATTAAAGATACTGAGTGAAAGAAGGGGGTATACGCGTCTTATATATATAATTACAAAAACAGTATACTCAAGTGTGAAATTTAAAGTCCCATTATAGTGTAAACATACATTTCCTCGACCACAAAACAAAACGATTATTTAGCGAGGGTGTGCTCTATGGGTAAACGAAATCTGTTGATGTTCAGAAAGTTTGACTTTCTGTTTTACTGCAGTTGTATATCGTATTAACACAGTTAAAAGTTAGTAAAAAAAAAATATATATTTTGTTTACACATAGTTTGCATATTATATACAATATCAGCGGTAGTACCAAGGGTATACAGAAATATTTCGTTCATTTATTTATTATTATTTACATTAAATATCATGTAGGAATATATAGTATATACCATTAAATAATCCTATATACTGTAAAAACGAAAATATGGTCACCCGAAGTGGCCAAGTCACGATTTGCTCGAATGGCGAAAAGAATTACACGGTCCAACGCATAATAATTGACCGCTGTGCCAATAAAAAACCAAGGACGTTCTATATAAAATCACGGTAGTCCATAATATAATGTATGTGTATATACCTAAATACGTTCAGAGATTAAGGCTGGCCACGGAGAGCTTCTCTTTTAAAAGGACCTTGGTCCAAAGAAGTAGTTATTTATACTGTGGTTTTTATATATTGTTCGCCAATAGCCCATATTACATGGAAATATTCCAGATATCAGTTCTATACAATATAATATATATATAAATGCTTTATCCTATATATTCGATCCCTCTTCCACGCTGTTTTATATGCACACTGCAAGCGTGCCCACAACTACTGACCAAATTATTGTACTCGAATCACCACAATATAATATAAATTATTCGATTATGTCGACACCATAAGAGGGTTTATCCGCGCGTGTAAACCGACGACGAAGTCCCCGAGAGGGAATAATAAGCTTTTAATATTACATAATATATATGTATTTAACTTTCCAACAGATTATATATTGTATACAATATGTGAATATGTATACAAAACAGTGAAGTTACAGTGGCAGTATGTAAATAATTAGCTGTCAAGTGTAAACAATGCATTATAATGACTATTTTACATATACCTATATACATATTTTCAGTGAATTACATACCATTTTTTGTACTTATTGTATCTTTTTTAATTTTTATAGCTATTATTATAACGTTTAAAGGACAATATTTAATATAGTTGATCACAATCACTATAGAGTTTGGAAACACGATGAATACATAATATTGGACCGCCACGATAAAACAACTCTTATTTATATTCGGTTTCGAAAGGGAGGGAGATGTATAAGAAAAATACAAGGCAGGGATTCATTGATAGAAGTAGAAGTTTCGATTTTTTTTTTATTTAGCCAATGAGGGGCTGTCGGAATTCGAGCGGTAGGTACCGCTCGGAGACTTCGGTGGAGAATAACCTACGCGGCCGCATTGGGAGCAGCGTGCTATGCACTGCGGCCGAACTGCCATACGTTACTTAGGCCAGAGGCCTTGCGGGTGAGAGCTGGTCTCAAACGAAGCCGGATGTTGTCCTATAATGGAGATCACTGAATTGATACCAACATGTGTCCTGTCTGTACGCAATGCTTCCTATCACTTGCTTTGCTTTGTACTCTGTCTCAAGCCTTTGTTTCTACCAGAGGATTGGATGTTGCATAAGTTGTGAGGTGGAGGTATGAAGGGATTTAGAAGTTTAGTGGACGGTTTCTTTTGTAACCGTTGAGGAGCCCGGGGTGGGTTGATATGGCGGAAATGTGTGGGAAAGGGGATGAAGTTATGGAATTTTAGAGTTTGAAGGAGGTGGAGTTGATGTATTCGAAGATGAACGGGATGTTAGTGGATTTCCTGATGGTGTGGTTACTAACGTAGAGGGGAATATTTGTAATTTTGCGGAGGGTATTGTTTTTGAAAGCTTCGATGTGGGACCAGTTGGAGTTTGAGATATTGGAGGCTCAAGCGGAGCAGGCGTAAGTTAAGATGGGGCGCATGAAGGATTTGAAGATGTATAGTTTCGTTCGGATGGAAAAAGGACTTTTGTTATTAATCATGGGGAAGAGTAGGTGACCGGTAACTTTAGTTTTATTAATAACATGCTTGGTATGAGCAGAGAAATTTAGATTTCTATCGATGAGGTATCCAATTGAGGGGCACCAGTTTATTGGGATATTGTGGATTTTGAGTTTTGGGGTGTTTTGGAATCTTTTGTTGGCAAAGAAGATGGCCGAGATTTTGGAGGGATTGATTGAGATCTTACACTGTTGATATTGTTCATACATATACCAAAGTTGGATTAAGTTAATTTACTTTTGGAGATTAGAAGCTGCGGCGGAGTTTGAGGAGCTGGTGGCATACAGAGAAAGATGTCATCGGCGAAGAGTCCGACTTTTCCTTTGGGGTGGAGAGGGAGATCGTTAATGTATATAGTGAACAACCGAGGGAAGAGGCTCGTCCAGACAAGACGCATGTTGGTTTCATCGAGTGATTGTCATCGTAGGTGCGACGTCCGACTTGGTTTGAGACCAGATCTCACCACCTGCAAGGCGATCACTTCCATCATACACTATTTATTGGTGTAAAGTAAATATTTTAATGAAAAAATGTTAATAAAATTTTTTTTCTTCCCTCCGTTTTTTCAGGGTTTTCAAATTTTTTACGATCAGCCAGCAGCAATAATAACACACGTATAACACGTATCGCACGATTCTCCGAGTGGTTTAGCAGGGCAAAAACCATGTGACGACGGACGAGCGGGATATACATGTAAATTATATAAATCCATAAAAGGATCCATGTATTGAAACCAGTTGTGGTGGAATCCGTTATTCCACGTGGTGTCTCTATATTATATAAAAACGGACGGCTCTCGCGAACATAGTTCGACAAACATCATATCGACAGGACAATCGGGGACTATACTTACACGTTAAATAATAATTTTATAAATAAAAAAAATGTGGGTCGTCGACCGCTGTACGCATATTATATAGGTATTACGACGATTATGTCGCGAAAAGTCGTACATATTATTATTATTATTATTACAGATATAAATTCGATTGGATGAAAATAAACACAAATAAAAGCTCCAGGGTGAATGCGAACGGACATACGTCGTCGATGACTTTCCCCTAGTCGACTCGCGTCCGACGATCGCCTCTCCTCCCCGGGAAGATACGCGCATGCTGGCTTTATACTCTGTAAACATCCGACGATTTCCCACACACACACAACATAATATATATACACACATACATTATATATAAATAAAACATACACATACGTAAAATACACGACGTATTTAGGTTATTTTTTTTATTTTTTTTCGGACGGTTTCTTTCCTCGTCCGTATTTTTCCTCTCTATATATAATAATAATCGCCGGACATTTCCGGGGTCCTATTATCGTCATGGAAACGCGCGCGGAGGGATTGCCGCCGTGCTTTGTCCACCGCCACCGCTGCCGCCGTCGCTGACCATTCGCTTTAACTCGGGCGGCAACGGCATTAAAGCGCTTATATGGCCTTTGATAAACACGGTCCGATGGTTTTACTGTCGGAAAAGTGTCGCCACCGTACCAGTAGAATCCTCCCACTACCTCCGTCGTCTTTCCACCAAAGAGTACGTAGGGAGGGTTAGCGAGTGTTACACTCTATATTCGTACACCACGTACAAATACCCTTTGACGAGATGAAGAGAGAGAGAGATAGAGATAGAGAGAGAGAGAGAGAGATAGAGAGAGAGAGAGAAAGAGAGAGAGAGAGAGAGAGAGAGAGAGAGAGAGAGAGATAAATAGGACACGACGGTTGGTGTGGGGTGAAGTGCAGGCAGGGAGAGAGAAAGAGCACAGCCAACGCATTCCCGTTTTTCCGCATCGTCGGACGAACGGACGGACGGACGGACGGGCAATCCCTTTAGACGACCCTCCTCCTCCTCCCCACGACCCACGGGTCCACCGTTTACTGGGATCCCGTCCCGGCCCTCCGGCACACACCGCCCATCCATCCGGCAACGCGCACAGCACAACCCGAGGAAGAGGACGAGGACGAGGAGGAGGCCTTTTGTTGTAAAACGCTATCGATCCGCACGGGGTTTTAAACGGCTTCTATATGAATACACACGCGGCGGCGGCGGCGGCAATATTAATGGTGTGGCTCCTCTTTCTTGTCGCCGCCGCGTCTTCGCGTGAGATTATCCGTCGTCGTCGTCGCCCGGCGTAGGCGTAAGCAGGCGGCGGCGGCGGCAACCATGCGACCACGGACAACATAGTGCGCGCACCACGCTTCGTCATGGTTTTTTTAATATTTGTTATGAATATATTAAAATGTTTAACGTTTACTAAATTAAACCGGTTTAATATTAATGCATAATGGCATAGGTATAGTAAAAATCTGGGCGTGGAAGAGTCGAGTGAAAAAATGGAATAATGAACGACGGACTCTGGACCTGGTAAAACGAGAGGGAACTCTGAAGTTAACTCGGGAAAGGATATGCAACCGCCGGATATAGTGTAGTTACTAGACTGTCATCAGCCAAATTGCAAATATATTTATTATTTATCTTGTATAAAATATAGATACGATATTATAGATGCGTGTGTTATAGGATTAAAGAAACACATCATATTATGATTATCACAGCATATATATTTATATAATTTGACTTTTTTTATTTATATATTTCCAATTTAAACGACGAAGAACGCGTGAAGTCGTAGGATTTGAGCCAAAACGTTTTTTTAATGCTGCAGGACGAACGCGCGGTGTCTTTGTGCATACACAGCGTGGGCCAACGATGATGCTATAATAATATAGAAAATATAAATACAATTTTGCTATCAACGGCAAGGGACGAACTTTTACCGGCTTAATTGTGTTTTATACGTGTATTTATCATCTCGCGCCACTGCCACACCGCCTATCATCATCGGACCGCGGAATTAATTTTACTCTATTAATTTCCATTTCTTTGAGAATAATAATAATTAGACAACGGAGATGAGTGAATCATTTTGAATATTTTAGAATTTCTAATACGCTTTTATATACTATATAGTACCTATATAATATTATGTATTACATTTCGAAGAGAACGATACAATTATTATAGAAATCGAAAATGTAACACATACGTCATACTACTATTACACTCGTAATGTGTATATATATATATATATATCAATCAAACAATAATTTGCAGGAGAAATAATAGCGCGGGTATCTTAACGAGATAGTAATCGTTATTAGGCGAAGAATTTTGAAGTCGAGTTCTAGGGAAAATATTTGCGCACGCAAAATAACAACCACCTTTGGACGAAAATATCGCGCAGTCGAAGGCGAATTTTTGAAATTACACAGTTATTACACTTACAGTTGTTCGTTTCTAAGGGGGGGGGGCACGTATTATAATATTTATAACATCCCCGCTCCGTCCACTTTACTATTTGACATTTGCTTCAGCACACGAAAATAATAAATGCACCCGTAAAGATTTTAATATAATATAATATCATCATTAAGAGTAACATCAAGTGGCGTATAATTAGAAGTAGCGATAAGGGCAATTGTCCGCCCTCCATAAAATCCATCAAACTATATTACGTTATGACTAAATTATAAATTTGTTGATTACAAGTAGGTATTGAAATTAGATTAATTAATTAAATCATTACGCTAACGACCAACATATCTACATATTTTAACTCTAGGAATATTGGTAAAAATTACATTGTGATATAACTGTTAATGTACTTAAATGTAGTTTCACCCTCCCCCACCATAAATTGAAGTCAAATACACCACTGAGAGGAACGCGTATTTAGATTTTTTTCTATATGCTTTTATAATAGGATTTAATCAACAGGAATTGAGGTTAATTCGGGCTAGACCTTATAGTAGCCTCTTGACGGTAACTTATAATATGAGTCATAGCTCCGAGTCAAACGGCAATTTCTTCGGCAGACTACGGGTCACGCGATCTAAACGCGCATTTTAAAAAAAAAAAAAAAAAAACAAACAGTACTCTTTTTGGATTTAATTGCCGGTTCCAGTCTCCAGAACAAGTCCTCCTCGCGACATAAACCGGTCAGGTCAGATGGGCACAAAGCGCACGCGCATTTGATACGATTATATATACTGATGAGCCAGTCAGTTTTTCTAATTGTTATTGGAAAAAAATAATAATAAAATTTTTTTTTTAATGCGTCCCCATTATTTATCTAATATAATAATGATTCAATAAAAGTCGTTGTACACATAACAAAGCGGAGGCATTATTATATATTATGTAATTTTAACTATATACAATATACATATATTATATAATATTTATAAGACATTATATTTGGTATTATTTACATTTCATAGTTATGAATACTGTGTACTGTGCAGTGTACACAACAAAATTTACTGTTTATTTTCATAAAATGTTTTCATATACGACCTCCTACGCGCTTCGTCCTGAACAACAATGTTATTGTTTTACAAACTCTCACAGTAAGAAATAAAACTGTTTTCACAAAAAAAAAAAATTATTTAAAAAAAGTCGAAGAAGATTCCCTTAAGGGATGATAGTAGGCATCCACATTCAAAATATGATATAAAGAAAAATATATAAAATAACCATTTATATATTCAACAACAGTTTCATCAAAACGATTAATAATAAAATATGATAGCAGGTTTAGTGTCATAGACATGTCAATTACACCTGTTGAAGAAACTAATATTAATTTGTTTCTCAATTTGTATCGTATACATTATACGTTATACACGACTACAATATAACGTAATTTATTTTAACTTGAAGATTTGACTTTTAAATCGTCGGATAACGACGATTATATTGAACAAAATAAAGAATATAGGAATAAAAACCATCATCACACCGAGTTTTCATTTTAATGAGTTTCTTTTATAAAATACATTCGTGACTGGAAGGAAAACATGCTACGTACGTAATACTGCACTATACATAAATCCAAAAGATTGAAAATTCAACGTTCGTAAGTTATAGACTATTACACACCCTGGTAAACGGTTATATCCTACATGTTTATATAAGTAGAAGAAAACTATATTATATAACACAAAATAGCTTCTAAATCGCAAAGACAACTTTTTATTAAATACTGTTACCGAAATCGCCGAGAAACGGGAAAACCTATAGACCACAAAAAATAAAATAATTATGAACGCTGACGAGTCTTCGGATTTATAATGCAATTAAAATAAATCGTGACTAGGCGTCTTAACGAAGTGTCTGAATATATCGTGAAAGGGTGAAATAAAAATAAAAAATTATTCATTGATAATAATTTTACAATAGTAAACAATTACAAACAATTTTGTCGTCCGGAAAACGCGGTCGGATGAATTCCCTTTTGTTTATTTTTTTTTTTTTTTATATACAGCCGTGAGTTCATCGATTTCCCGAGAAAAAGAAGAAATGGGCACGGTAGAATAGGAAAGAGAAAGAATGAGAAGAGATTATCGTATCCGACAAACCGAAGTTTACAGATCGTTAAACCCAAGTGATCGTAAATAAAATAAAATAAAATAAAAAATAATAAAAATGACAAAAAATAAATGTTGCGAGTTCGCATAAATCCACGGGAAACCCATTTTTGTGGAAACACGAAGCGAAACGGTCACCCAATCACAAAAAAAGTAACAAATTAAAGGTAATATAATCAAATACATTATAATGGCTAATAATTGAGAGCGATCAAAAACGGTTCAATCATTCGATACCGAATTGGAGAGTTTAACGGATTTAAATTAGATTTTTTTTTTTTTTTTGTATAGGTATTGCAGTTTTTTTAATTTAATTTTTAACACGCCAAATCTAACATTAGTGACAGCCGACTCCGTTTGGCTACATCAATCATGGTGGGATGACCCTGGGACACTTAATGGGCTACAAAATTCGAAAAACAACCAACAGATATCATCTGCGAAAAACTTTTGGCCATTAAAAAACGATATTTTAAACAAGAAAAATGCTACGTTTAATAACTTTCATTGGATTACGCAGAAACTTAAGATTAAGTTTATAAACTTTTTACAAGAGTTCCACTCCTCTTCCGCGGCTGCAGGCTTAGGATATCCTATATATACTCGTACATTATATATAAATAAATGTATTTGTCTCCTTTTTTTCATTATCCTATTATTTTTATATATCCAGAAGTAATAATGAAAATAACGTACATACTTGTAATTTTTATTAGATTATTATTATTTTATCGCACACACAATAACTATTAACATTTATAGTTGCCTGATTCGTTATATATACTTACAGATATCGATTTATTATTGTCTTTATAGGATATATATTGAAAATTATAAACTACCTATATATGCATTCTATACTCTAATCGGAGTTAGACACAGATAATAACAATAATAATTACACATATATGTATAAAAAAGATTTCATAAAAGCTATTCGTGTGATTAAATTATTCGATAATATTATACTGTATATTGTATTACACAAACAGTTTGAACACTGTTATAAAGAAATTACAGAAAAAACCTAATCTATAATTATTTTATCAATGTAATTGTTGCGAAAATGTAATAAGTTTATATTTTATTAATACGATTATATTACACAGAATAAAAAAGATAAAACTTGTTATAGTCATTTGTTGATATTATGTACATTTAAAAAAAATAAAATTGATCGTGATCCTTGTTATAATACAGTATACTTAATTGTATACTGTATTATTAATAAATTAATAATATATTTATCGATAAATTCACGTGTCTGTATATATAATATTTAATATTTTCACAGTCCATATAGTGAATTATTATATTATAATAATAACTAAAACTATTACTTATGTGCTATAAATTATAATATAGATTAAGAAAATTGTAATTCAATAAAGAATTAATTAGATTTAAAGGACAGCTAGAAACTGTTTTAATCGCTTTATTATAGGTCTAATATGAATATGTGAAGTTTTCCAGATCGGCATATATTCCGCTATTTTCAAACAAAAAAAAAAAATTTTATTTCTTCAGATATTGGCAAAAATAAAAATACTCAAAACAGTGTGTTTTTTCGAAGTACGATATTATTCTCGTGAAAAATATATAGAGCATTCAATTATATTAAATAATTAAATCCACGAATAAAAAATTCGACGAACGTTGAAATTCAGCATTTCAGGAGATTTTAGAAAAAGAAAATTCAATTTGTATTAACAATTACTTAATAAGGTGGAAAATATTCATTTTATTATCAAAATAAAAAGATATTGAACAAAAATTGAGAGAATTACATAATAAAGTCTAAAATCATTTAATTCTGTCAACTATACATAATACATAATAGTAGTTTGACTTTTTAGAAGTTATATAGCCTACGTTTTACAATAGTCCGCAGAATAATAATTCCATTTTTACGTCTAACATAAATATAATAATACGAATTTATTATTTTTAATAAAATAATAACCGATATCCGAATAATAATAAGAGTTTACGAACGTTTTTCGAAAATATAATTTTTAATAGTATATTAAATTAAGTAGGTATTCTCTTTTACTGTCAGTTAATAAAATATTCAATAGTCTTTTTTATTTTTATTATTTAATAATACACAATAATATTAGTATTTATATTATTATTTTCTAGAACGTATATGCTATGAATATCGTGGAAAAAAAGGGACGTGCGGGAGAAACACAGCGTAGTATATGTAGGTACACTCAAGCACTCTCCGACCCCCTCGGTAGTGTTTCGGGCGGGATAAATACGTTTTAGTTTGGAAATTCGGGGCAACACTCGAACGGTATTTCGACAAGAAGGGTCCGTGTGATAATTGTACACCATGAACGCTACAAGTATGCACACTCCACTCCTCTTCTCTCGACGGGGATATAATGTATACGCAGTGGTTAAAGTAGGAAAAATTATATAAATACTATAACGCATAAGCGTTTCTATAAAATATAAACAAAAATTACTCGAACCTTTGATATTTTAACAGTATTTATTATTTACACATGTTTTCCGTAATTTTCTTAACGATTTCGTGGATTATATTATAATATATTAACTCAATGAAAGATCACAAAATAAAAATAAATTTAGGGCATTTGGAACTTTGAAGCAAATATTTCTATGTGATCGACAATCACGGATCAATTAGATACAACAATATTTAAAACTGTAATATAATATTACGGTTCACGCAATCAATATATATATATATATATTATTTTATGTTGCATGTTATTTTTATCCGATTGATTTTTCATCAAGATTATTTTTATAATTTCTCAATTATATAATATTGCGTTTTAATCTCTACTTTGAGTTTTAAGGGACACGCAACATTTTAACTATATTAAGAAAGGGATTCGGTTCTCTTCCGTCCTCGCACTCACTAAAACCACTGTGTATGTACATATTGAAATATAATATTATGAAATATAAAATTCCCATCCGATTCCATCGGCTGATCGAATTTTCAAAAGGTAATTTGAATTACAATAGCGTATAGAATACATATACATATATATATATATATATATATTATGTATATATTATGTATACACGAGAAAAAGGACTAACACACGTCCATGTTATTATTTATTAATTCCTGACATGTCCACGCGACAAATTCCGTTGTCACGTTGTGATGACGATTGCTATATAATGTGTGTTGTTTATTATTATCGACAACACAATATATCGCGAGCGGGGGGATTTACGTACACTCCTCACATGTGATGTTGTTCGGAAGTTGTTAAACAAATCACCAAGTTCATTGTCTTTGCGTTTCCTTTTGTCTTTGTCATGTATTTTTTTCCACCTCTTCATTAATATGCCCCGCCCTGGAAGAGTAAAAAATATCCCCCAGTGTTCATTAACCTCTGTATTTTGTTCGAATAAGTCGAATAATAAGTTTTATACTGTTGTTGTATTGATATGTACATGGACGCATTTAACTATTCAATTTTTTAAGGGTACATACATACTATTATCAACAATGTCAAGTGCTTAAAATCAAAACGTGGGAATTTTTATTTTTTTATTTATTTTTTTTAATTAAAATTCAAAACGACATATTGTATACACATTATATAGTTACTCCTCAGTCCTCATATAGGTGTAAATAACTATAGTGCCCTATAGCGCCTCGAGCCCTCTGGTGTTGATTTATATGGGTATCGATATTAGGTAGGTATATAAAAAACAATAATTGTTAATTACTAATTATTAATGGTCCAGAGAATATTTAAAACGGCTAAAAAAGACTGTTTTAAAATGCTGCACTTTTTAGTTTTAGAAAAATATTGTGTAGATACCTGACGAACTCGGCGACGTAGAATTAACATTCTCGGCGATTTTTGCTTATGATTTAATTGTCAATCGGCAGAAATTTTAATGAGCTTTGCCTAATGTTCATGATATTATGTTTCTTTTTAATAAACTATGAATTGATCAACATAAATATATTTTGGTACCAAGATTATCGAGAGTATACAGAGTCAATGAATTATTGTGATGGTCCGATAATTACAAAAGCGAAAATATTACCATATTACATTGGTATAAGTACTATACATGTTACATCGATCAACTAATTATACAATTAAATTATTTTACGTACCTATAGTACCTACTACCTAATAATAACTATAAAATTACGACAAAAAAAAAACCCGAAATGTACATGATCGAACGATTTTATTTTATTTACCCGATAATCTGCACAATCTAACTCATTATTTACATAATACGTCTAAAAATCGTTATACGTATATAAATCAGAATATGTAGGCTCAAGTTAAATTAACGTAATCGTAAAACGGTAGTGATATAAAAGTAATTAAAATCGATAAAGAACATTTATATCTAGTAAAAAATTCCAATATACTATCTCCATTTTTTTTAAATATAAGAAAATAAAAGAAATAACTACTTTATTAATCAACGATAATGAATAACCATAAACAATTTATAAGAGCAATTGAAATAATGATTAATGTCAGGTGACTATTTAAACGTAATTTTACATTTTCAATTAAATTCCTCTTAGTCCGAAAAATTGTCCAGAAAAACTCGAATAAAATAATTATTATTTATTCGCTTGACTCATTTTGATTAACGGTTATCGTTATACAATGGGACTGTTTTTAATAGTAAAATTATTATTCCTAATTTCCTATATATTAAATTCCATTTATATTTTTCAATCGCCATATTTTCTTAAGTACAGAAATCTTAGAATTACATTCGAACAACTCAAAGAGATCAATAAGTAATGGTAATAAGAGTTCCAATGTACAGTGTAGCATTCGAATGTCCTCAGCATAATCTAGTTTAATGGCGAGTGCTAATTCAAAACAGTTCTAGATTGTAATTGAAATTAATAAATAATTCGATACATATGACTAAAATAAATTATATATATTATGTACTGAATAAGTAATACAACTGAGTATTGTCCTGATGTAGGTATTTGGTATATGTAATTATTTCCAGTATTTTATATAAATACATTATACATAGTAATAAAAATAAAACTCACTTACATACCGTAAGACTATAAAAATGACAATTTTCATTCTGTACGTTAGGAGAATTTCAATCTATTAATAGGATGACAAATCCGATTTTGTTTTGCAATTTACCAGTAATAAAAATAACAAAGTGCCTGACGGCAGATGGTCATAAACGAACGCTGTGATACCAGAACGGACATGTCAGCGATTTTTGTCGAGGGTCAAAATTATAACGCTTTTTCTTTTTTGTCACATCATGGAAAACATGATCGTGTTTCAGTGCAAGGCGCGACAATAAATAGTCATAAGACACTTCTTTACGAAAAGGGACACATTTATATAAAACATCATATCACGATGTCTTTTATGGAGTTCAGGATTCAATTTGAAAAAAGCATGCAAACAAAGTCTGCAAAAATAAAATAAAAACACTTTTTAAAAACTAGAATATTCATTTATTATAACATCATTACACCTGTTTTATTATTAACTCGATAAAAATGTGCCATATTTATACATAATATATATATTATAGATATATATTATGCAATAAATTATGAAATAATACGGTTTTATCTACTATTTTTTTAAATTCGAGTGATTAAAAATTAAATTTTTACCACTGTTCCAGAACTTTATATACGAGTAATATATACCGATCAATATATTTCATTAAATATTGATTTATGTATTTATGATACGATAAATTAAATACAATTTGTTCTTTACCCTTCATCTTAATATTATTTTCATGTCAATTTGAAAATTTCACTACTCTCATAATCATTATACCACATTATAACACATTGCTAATAGGCAATATATCACTAAAGGTTACAATATTTCACGACGTAATTGATTCCGTTAATGACGTCACACAATTTAATACACACACACTTATTACTATTGAACGTCGGATTTCTATTACAAGTTAGCTCAATTGGAAAAACTAATTTTTATCCACAACAAATTGCCAATCTCATTATTACAAAAGGGGGTCGAGATTCTGTCGTTGTTAAAATATATATTAACGATATATCATAAACGAAGGGACGAATTATTTGTAGTGGGCGTTCGAAATACTTATTTCGTTCAATCAATCGCAGGATGAGATTTCGGGTGAGAAATACACACGGCTGGTTTTGTGAGAGGGTGGTATAAAAAACGATTAGATAAGGATGCAAAGAAAGTGTAACATTTTTTTTTTATTGTCCAACAAATAGGGTGAAAACAATGCATGTGACGAAGAGTACATATTTTAAATGAATTAGTCCCCTTATTGTGTACTACATTAATTTAATTTCTAACTTTATTCTCTTGCACAAAAATATTGAAACCACGTAATATTAACGACGAACTTTTGTACGGAACAAATAATCATCGTATAAACGATGACGTTAAAACAATAATATTTGTCTAGCTATTATTTAAACATTTATGTCTTAAATTGTATAATCACTGTGTGTATATGTGTATTGTATATATTATGTCTAAAGGGTTTATCCCGTATATTTAATAAAATAAAATAAAAAATAAAAATATTATATACAGTGGCGTATTTAGGATTTCATTGGCCTAAGTATATATGTATATTTTCTGCCCTCACACGTAAAACGTACAATCAGTTAATCAAATTAAGTTGATATGCATAAAAAAAAAAAGAAACCGCATTTTAAAATTTGATGCTACCCGGGATAACTTCCTAAACTGCCTAAACCCCTAGATATGTCACTGATTATATATCAAATATTAACGCAATAATACAAATATTGAATCAGACATCAGTTTATTGTTAATACTCAAATAATAACCTTTTTCGTTATTTTTACGTTTAAATTAAATAATGACTATATCTATAAGCTATATAATCATACCTAGTTAATATTTTAATAGTATCATCATCTTATGATAATAATTGTATTGATCTATGATGCTTATAAGTAACATAAATAGAATATCATTTTAACCATTACAATAAGTAGGTATATTTTTTGTCTTGATCGCGTTAAAAAAAACATTTGCGTTTATCTTTTCGTTATAATCATTAAATAAATGTATAGGTACTTAAAATGACTCACCTTCAGTTACTCCCATCATATGGTAAGGAGCAATATCAACAGTTGAATATTAAACCTGTAAATACAATAAAATTAACTATTATAGGTAGGTATTATTTATCATATTAGATATATTAATCATATTATACTAATAACAACATAAACAGACACGACGGGTGGCCAATGAATGAGTTAAATCTAAATTTTATATTTAAATGCCGGTTGTATGTAATATTTATAAAGTGTGTTTGTATCGTGTATGTACAATGGGTAAAAAACTTTGTTTGGAAAAGCTATTATTTGAAAAAATGAAAATAAATTTGTTTAAAAAATCATGCGAAATCAAATGTTTACGAAACGTTCTTGACAATCGTTCTGCTACACCGCGAGGGGATCATCACTGCTTCAATTGTTGGCAACTAACCATAAAGATATTATTAGTTAGCGAATCGCAGTTTAGCAGACACACTAATGAGGGCTTTCTGTCACACATTTTGATTTTTTTTTTTTTACATACAATAAATAATGTTTTAATTTATATGTACATAAAACATAATAATATAGGTATACTGTGGGTTTTCTAAATAATTATTCGGTGTTTCCATAGGTAGGGAAAAACATTAATTATTGTAAAAATTACTTAAAAAAAAAATAAAAGCTATACCTATTACTTTTAACACATTTTTAATATTATATCATACAACCTTCAAAATATAAAATATAATAGAATACAATACTTTCGACAAATGACACTTGCTATAGCTGGTTTATTATGGAGTCATAAATACAATAGTATCGCACGCAATAATAAATGGATGTTATTATTAATCTCATTATTATCATTTATAAATATTATTTCTAAAACCCACATTGTATATTATATAATAAAAAACTTAACAACTAGGTATAATGATTTAAAAAGCCATCGTCAAACGTAAAATTACGCATTTTAATTTTACTACGATTGGGAATCCAATATAATATCCAATATGATTTTCCGATTAGAAATTTAATTTGGTATACTCACACAAAAGCTTCCACGACCATTGACCTCCAACACGATGCGTTCAAAATAAATTACCGAATATGAAAATATAAACACGATAAATTGTCGAAAATGTTTTTAAACGCGCTCTCACAATATTTTACAGAATATAGGATAAATAAAGGATCATTGTAACGACGTGTTAATTACTTGAAAAACAGACCGCCAGCAAACTCCATTAATATTAATTTATTAAATTGTATGTTGGAAAATCAACACTCCTATCAAACATCGTTATAAACTTTTAATATTTCTTGAAGAAAATAGTAATTTCTAAACCAGGTTTTTGACGTACAATAGAATAATGTACCTATAGTAATAAATAATAATAAAAACTAAATTGAAAAATTAGCATTTATTTTTTATCGTATTTCTAGTAAACTAGATTGCGTGCAAGATTAACACAATTATATTATTACTATAAAAAAAAATCTACCTATTAATTTTTATACTAGTGTATTTTAAGTATAATACATATTTGTTTTGATAGGTATGCCGTGCACTATATTAATGACTAATGAAATATGTATTTAGATAAACCAACGTTTAACAGTAAACTCAAGACTACCGCCAACGCAAATTGATAATGTCGATAACACACATACAACTTTACTACTCATATTAAATGGCATACACTTCTGAATATAAATCTGAATTTTAAGTAATCGAGTAATTTTTTTTTTTTTATGAATAATTCACTTTGAATAAACTAAACAACTAAAGAGAATTAATTATACAATGAAAGTATTAATATCGACCAATGATTTTAATTATTATACTAAATGCCTATTTACGATCGGCATTAATTATATTAGATGGTTTATACTTTATAGTATGTTGGATAATAATTCACAATTTTTACAGACACGTTGCTGAATTCGACCAAACGCGCGTAAATAGTATTATAATAGTAAATACTTTTACTACTTTTTTTAGACACCAATGTATATTATTGCTTTTTTTTAACAGGTACTACTACAGTACGATCCCATGTTTAGAAATAATATTTTTTAATTAAATTAAATTAACATGTAGGTATAATGTTGATTGTTGTAGAATAACAATGTATAATACGGATTCAATCACCGCAAACGAACAGTTTGATTTTTATCGATGACGAAAGCCAAAACAACATAATATATGTATTCGAGGTATACTGCATATTACTACCAGCTATATACGAAGAAAGTAAAACAAACATTATCATATTATATGCATCGGATTGAAAGGTCACTATTTACGGTACATTTGCGATGTATAATCGCGCATTAATGTCACGAAGGAAATCGGGTTTTTAGTTGAGTTCGGAACATAATACTATTACCAAATTATTATCATAATATAATATAGTATATTTGCCACCTGTTTGCAATATTTATCATGTGTATAATATCTATATTTTGTATTTTATTTTTATTTTCCTATAAGCTAAAATATATAAACACACGCCCATGATCCCCAAATATATATATATATATATATATATGTACCTAAATATAATATATTATATATATATACATATATATATATATATATATATACCTATATATGTAAATATATAGTCGCCAAGCAGAGGTTATTAATTTGAAATCCAAATCATTGAATCTCGACGATGTGCGTGTGTACACTGTAGTACATTTTATCGTTGCGAATGATACTTTGCCAACACTGAGTATCACTCGTGTCAATACAAATACATACAAATATGATATAATTAATAACATAATATATTAAAATGAATATTCGTGTTTTGTCATCTTCAATCAATATTAAAAAGGTAGGTATATATGCGCTTTGTATATATTTACTCCATAAAAATATTGATATATAAACCCGACGCCGATAATTTATATGTATAATTTTAAAAGGAAAAAAAATGCATTACATAGGTACCTATAGTTAGGTACTTACTTTTAATACAATAAATTATTAAATACTATTGTGTATATTGGAAGTTTATTATAAAGAGAAAATAAATAATTAATGAGTATTAGGTATACGAATAAAAAATGTATCGACATGACGACATCGATATAATATATTATAAATACTCACATATAAATTAAACTAATAACATTAAATACTTTATTAATTATAATTTTCGCATCGGAATACTATACTATATTTTCTATTTTAAATTCTGATTTATGGGCGAGAAATATATTGCGTTCGTGAAGACATTTTGGGTACGACTGTATTAAACACATAATATATATTTCATCTATATGTATAGATTGTAAAACTGATTATGGATGCGAGGTGATCAATAGTGTTTTTGAAAATTGCGAAAAACCAACAGTAATGAAAAATCATCGTCATATTATATAAATAGAAGGTCCATTCCTAACCTAATCTGGGTTTATTCATAATCAATAGGAAATATTTTAGAAATTAATTTGAAATATTTATTGTTTACAACCAAAAATAACAATATGTATAATAAAAATGTAAATTCCTAAAATGATGGTTTCTTGGTGATTATTTTCTGAATTATATATAAGTACCAAATTATGAATCGATTTACATATTAAATATATTTTTATAGGTATATGGTTTTTTTTTATAATATACCTATATTTATTTTTATAAGAGTACTATTACATTTTTTGAACTACCTAATTAATTAAACAGAAGAAAATTACTAAGCTAAATCACTTGTCATAATTTATATCATTATTATTATTATTGTATATTAAAAATTTAAAGAAAAAATGTCATTCAAAATTATTTTTATAATAGGTATGTTAAGTAAACGTTTACAATTCAAATTATAGTTTTTTTTTTTTAAATTTAATTTTGAATTGAATATTAACCCAAGGTTCGTCTAACAATATAACAATACCCGGTTTCTAAAATATTTACGTAAGTACATCTAAAATATCTCGAAAATGTCAATAATTTGTTTTTTTATGTGCTTACAATTAAACAACAATTTTAGTAAATGTAATCTATAAAAATTATTTTTTAAATGTAGGTAATGATTTATAAAAAAAATAAACCACTCACTGACTAAGGTGAGCGAAGCGAAAAGAGTGTGCTCAACACACGGTCATGTTGTTCGTAAGTACCTACTACTTTTTTCATCGATATCTAGATAAAAATCATATAAGGACAAGGTGTTAAATCCTACAATATAATAATAATTATAATATATATTACGTAGATACAAGTTGTCACTGTATTCTAATGAAACCAGTTTAAATAAAGTTATATATTTTAGACATTATGATTATATTTTGTTAATACTTAATACAATACATATATTAAATTTAATTATCGCATTTAATAACTATTATAATATATCATTGTTGTAAATTATAATTTTTTAAATACCTATATTATAATAGAAAATCTTTGTTTGCAATAGACTTTTAAAAAAATATATCCAATATTTAAAATAAAAATATTATAAGTCGAAATTTTAAAATAATCAACCTATAAGTATTATATAACTGTAGATATAGAATTAAAAAACAACAAAAATATCTAAGATATTCAAAATTACGAATAAAAAAATATATCAATTTATATATACATTTCCATTATCAAGACATATTATGTTTTGTTATGGAGGTATTGTTTGTTTATTTTTAATGAATAAACGAGATAAAATTTACAAAAGTATAAAGCAAATTTCTTATGAGTATTTAAAAGATAAAAACACACGGACTACAGCTTTGAAGTACATACTTCCGGTTCTTGAGAATATGTTCCGGTATCAGAAACCCATGCTGTTGATATAAAAAAAATACAAAAAATAGATAAATCACGTGCAACGTCTACGATATTACTGACCAAAAAAGTTCATTGTTTTTTTTTTAGGCACTCGGTATATGCAAAACACATAGAATTCGAGTGGAGTAAAATACCATGTATATATAATAATTGGGTTATCGGGGTCATTCTAAAATTATTTTAAAACGAGAAAATGGTGTGTGCGCGCAAACTTCAATACAATTCATTACTATAGACATTTCCGAGGTTTATCGGCGTATATTTTGTGACCTTTTATTTTTTAACAACAAACACCGACATGAATTTTTCCTTTACCATTTAAGCTTTACAAAATATTTATTCTTAAACTTTAAAAAAAAAAAAAAACTATTTAAATTAATACAATTAATACAAAATACCAGGGGTCTCCAAACTTTTAACTGGCCCCCCAATGGACGATAAAAATTAAAAAATATGTGTAATATCTCACTACAGCATCGTTAATTTGAAATTTTTTTGAAATAAATAGAAACAGATTACCCAAATATACTATATTTTACAGCGTTTCGATAATAGTTCAGCCATGTTTTTTTAATGTGAAGATTCGACCATTGTTTTTACTACCTAGCAGTGTGAGTGGGTTTTGAATTTGGCTTTTTTTTTAAGCACAAACTATGTAAAATTATTAATCAAAAATATATATATTTTTAATTCTTGTATATTCTTGTATTTCTGTCAAATTAAAAATAATTTGTGTTTGGCCCCCTAAGTGTGTTTAATTTTTCATCTGGCTCTCGAATAAAAAACTTTGGAGACCCCTGTAATATGCATTCCAAATATTTATTCATTCATTCACAGAAGTAAACCAAACCTATATTATATTATCTCCGCGGAAAGTTTTTCCTCCAGCAAAATTCAATATTAAACTTTAATATTGAAATCGCATCCGCATCAACATTTAAATAAATAACACGCCGATTGTATATTATATAGCCATATAGGTAGGTAGGTTGTATTAATTTACGTAATGTGAACTATGTATACAACTAAATAGTGAAAAAAAAACATCTAATACAGATATCGATATAATTATTAATTATTAAATAAAGTATGTATTACGTATATATATATATGTACAACGTTAATTTTTTGGGAAAAAAAATTATATTTATATGGAAAGACACACACAATATTGTAAATCTATCAAATTATCTGAACCTAGTGGATGCCAGGGAGAGACTTCAAAATTGTATCCGTGAAAATGGTTTATACTCCAGCGATGTAATCGTCTATACATATTACATAATATTAAATATTTTAAACTATATATAAAATGACATGTAATATTGAATCTTTCCACCAAAAATTAACAGTGTACTCAGGATCGTATATTTAAAAAATGGCCACCCCTGGGCTCAGGGACGTAGCAAAGTAATTTTTTTTTGGGGGGGGGCAGTGTGTTAATTTGACCAACTGATTGAACTTTATTTTGTTTATAAAGGTCACATTATTAACAATTTGACGCCCCTACAGTTCAAACGCCGCTTTCCCTTTAATACGGCTCTGAGTGTACTGCTTATTTAAAAAAATGTCTATTCCCACGTCGTACCTTGTATAAATATTCAAGATTGCTATTATTATTACGTTACGTGTTGGTCCTCAGACAGTGTATTATTATTTTAAATTTGAAAGCAAAGATAAATTGAAAGACGATTCTTAGCAAATATCGATATAAGTATTAGATATTTAAAAAAAAATAACCATATAACGACTATTGGTATATTTGTTATATTATTATTTCTCTACTACATTTATAAAATATTTCCATTAAAAAAGATAGATTTTCTTTACGCTTAAGAAAATTATACTGGGAAAATCGGAAAATGACGCTTTTTAAGTACTAACTAGAACCAATTTGCCATCAGAAAATATCGTTATTCCAAACTCCTACTCGATTCCTTCTATACCCAGCAAATGCGTCATTTGGGGGGCAGGATGGAGTATTTGCTCCACCCTAAGATTAATGAGGGCTGATCGGTTTTTTAAAGCCTCAAATAAGATTTATTCGGGACGATCCTATTTATAGTACATACCTACATAATTTTAATCAAATTAAAATTGAAATTACGACTCCTACTATACCCAGTACATATTATAAGGTATATTTTCGCAAAATATGGGACTATTATTAGTTCTAATTTTGATATACAGATGGCTGATATGGCCATTAGGACGACCGAATGAAAATCAAAATTAACAAGCAAACTGTAAAATACTAAGCTGTAAATATATAATTTCTAAAAAAGTTGTGTAGTCAATGAACAATATTGTCATTGATTTGTTTTTCTATAGGATTAGATATTATTATTTAGGTTTGAACAAACTACCTGCGCGGTTTGGCCATACTGGTTAGAAATGTAATTATTTTATATGAAAAACATGTTGTATATTTTATAAAATAATCTTCACCCGATATAGAAAACATAATATTATACAATTTATATAATATTTTAGGTAAGGTTATATCAATAATTTCTTGTGATACATATTTATGACAAAAATAATTGATTTTATGATACGTTCATAAAATGTATGGCCTTGCACCAAATATATATAGATAATAGATATGATTTGACTTCCAGAATTATGGGTGTAGGTACTACACCTGCAACTTAAATACAGTGAATTAATATTTTTCTAGTGTACTCCGCTCTAATGATACATGTGTAAGTTTGTTGAAGAGAAATGTATTCAGTGTAACAGTATTTGAAAATAAATATATTAACGATTGTCTTATAAATACAACATTAAATTTTATTTATATTTATATAGAAGGTTTAGATAAAGGGTAATTCATCCCGAATTCTGAAAACCCTGGAATATGAACAAACACATATTTGAATTATATTATCAATATATACGCAGCTCATGGTAAACACGATAGTATACATAATAATTCGAGATTTAACTCTAAAATAATAAAATATAAACGATCTAGATTTCCACGTATAAAAGCGTATAACCATTTTGTACACCACTCGAATAATCGAATACACATTATATCAATTTTTTGAGCAACCTACACTATTAATTATATGAATGATCTTTTTTGTTGTTGCTTATTCGCCGTACTAATTCAGGAATATTTTAACACTTTCAACCCAGGAAAAAAGTCATACATACTCGTATAAATGCAAGTATTTTCGGAAAAATCCGTCAATCTAATATCTTCGGGTTCGGGAGGAATCACCACCACCCACTCGCCGGGCTTAATTACGTTCATCAAAAACATTAAATATTGATCCTCAAATTTACGAATACTTAATTGTAAATAAATGTCAATAGATTATAGACCGCTGATTTTTAAAAGAACTGAGGGGTATTCTAGTCTACACAATAGGTGTTATTGGATCGAATGTTGGGAATAAATTAGGTTACATGGGTCATAGAGAATATAAATAAGCACGGGCACTAAACTAAAAAATATGTCGCCTGTCTATAGTAAAAATGAAAAATACAATAACGAAAAACCCCTGTAGGTAGTATAATATTCCGAGTATGCGGCGCGTTTCGACGTGATTGCAAGTGCTTCACGTGGATTTTTAATTTTAAAAAAAAAACCTAATGACGTCGGCGTGCACCTTCGTCACGGTATTCAACCTACATACATACACTACAGACAGTTAAGGGTTTAACTTTATTATACGTTTAAGAGCACAAACAACAATTTTCATAAATTATTATTGTGATGTAACCGTTAAAGGTATAATATTATATTATGTGTATAGCGTGTAATATACCTATATACACCTGGTGCGGAACCCTATTTAATCTGGGCGGTTACACACAAACCAAAACAATAAACGGAACGTATGAAAAAAGGCGCTTTTATAATCGGGCCGGCCGTCATCAAACACAATATTACAAAATAGCAGACGTAAATAGAGCACGCGATAATTGATTTGTGCGCGCTTTTGGTGGCAACCCGGTCGTCATAAGCACCTAGTCGATTTCACACGGACTCACGAACGACTTGTCATACAAATCGACTGTGGCGTATTTTCATTATTTTTTCCTGAAAAGACTACGTCTTATAGAAAAACAATAACTAAATAGGTAGGTGTAAAAACATATAATAATAAAACCATATATAATTATTAGTAAGATGGAAATAACCATTTTATTTAGCATAGTGTGCAATTAACGCCAATTTTATAAATTAGATTATTGACATACCTAATTTAATTACATTTCATGGAATTAAAAACTGTGCGCTAGTAGGGGTGGGCAAGGACAATCCTGGAGTGGTGAACCCCCCCCCCACTCCAGGAAAGTAGTAAGAAAAAACAGAAAGTTTATGACTTTTTTTTTTTTTGCTTATTTACCACGTCGTTTCGAAGGAATATTTAAAATTTGGTCGGTAATTTAGTTGGCAAAATTTAAAAAAAAGTATGACTTTATTTTTGCTTATTAACATTTCATTTTAAGTCGTATTTCGGAAACACACCACAGAACTTTCTTCGGCTCGTCCCTGCAGGGAATGGGGGAAGTACTTTGCTCGTTGGGTTTCAGTAGAGGTGAAAGCACTCTTTTTATCAGACAGAATACTTTTGGCGGATATATTGGATTTGAAAGCAATATTACATTCGAAAAAACGATTTTGACAGAAGCGTCGGTGTATGTATACAAATATGACTATATTACTGCCAGTTTTCAACATTACAAACAAATCCAACAATAAATGTAATTGAGTGTAACAACCTCACCAATTATAATATAAACAATATTTATTTACAATAGTTTGGCGTAACCTATACATAAATATTACTGGCAATACTGTAGTATATTTTGTTCGCGTCTTTTTTTTTTTAAACAAATTATGACTGGAAAAATCAGCAATATATCACAGTTTTAGAGTTAACATAGGATATGGAAAAATCTTAGAATTTTAGAAATTACGAAGAAATAACAAAATTGTCCCTTTTAAGACTCAAGAACTTCGAAATCTAAAATGTTAATAAATAGCTCAAGATTGCTGTACATTTTTTTTGAAAATTATATCACCGTCAGTGAAGGTAATTAATTAACTAAATTACATATTCAGTGTAAACTTCAAGATCTAAGAATTATTGTTTTTTTTTTTTTTTTTAATTACGAAGAATGAAGAAATTTGATTTGGACGGAATCTTTTTTTACCGTTTTCGGTAGTTTTTCTTATAATACGCGTATCAGAAATATTCAAAAATGACCCGTACAAAGTATTTTTCTGATCAAATTTGTTACCGAAAAATTAGATCACATGTACTGATCGGATCAGAATTTTATGTTTCTATTATTTTAGATTTTGTCGATAACATGCATATTATTGGTGAGTGACGAGCGTCAGCGTTAGAGGTGGGCAGTAGCGTGTCACAAATCAAACATGTTTGAATTTTACAATTCTGCACAGTTATAGGTATGGTACACATTTGTCATTAAAACTTGATCTTTCAAAATGTCAAATCTTCCGTAAATAATCAAAAAGTTAGCCGGTGATTTTAGTAAATTAGGATATCACCATACATTGTTTTCTGCGGGGGGATATGGGATGAATACTCACATTACCAACCCTTTTTTTAGAATTTTATTGAAAATCATCCATAAAATTGGATTATCTATATTCTATAACGAAATCGATTGACGATTTACTGACATGATGTTTATTTAGAGTATAAAATTGGTGTGAGACTGAATAATAACGAGCCACAATATACACATCTCCCCAAAGGCCGCTCGCTAATGTACCCGCGGCTTAAAGAAAAATAACGTAAAAATGGTAAAAATAGGTATTCGTCGAAATCCATTTTTGTTCTTCCAAAAATAATGCCTTTAAAATCTTGAAATTTACATAGAATATATAATTTAGCACATGTTGACGATAATATTTTTTATTCAATTTTGGGCTCCTTATAGCAATTGTAGATTTCGAGGGTAATTTTAGGTTTTAAGACTTGAACATACTACATAAAATTAAACGTACTACATATAAGTATAAACTATATATATTCAAATAATCTTGATAATCGTTATTGTCACAATGTTTTTATAGCCATTTAAAATTTTTCGTTAACATTTATTATTTTGGTAAGTATACAAAATGTCTTCGTAATTCCGTAAGAAAATTGGATCTAAAAACTTGAAATGTTTACAGAGTAGGTATATGTAATTTTACTAATACGTGTACATTATTAATTTTAAAAATTAAATTATTTTTTTATCTGTTACTATTACTTCTTGCTTCCACTCTGGGTTCCACTCCCTACTGACCGGATTTTTCCTTATACAAGTAGATAGGTATAGTATATGCCAAAATTCACGTCAAACATATTGAAAAAGTTATTACAAAAATTAATCCGACAAATAAAAACAAACCCAACAAGGCAGTAACCAAATGTATTAAGTTTTTACAAAATGTATAATTAATCAACTACATAAAGTTTCAAGTGCTATGGTTATAAAATTAATCTTTCCTAAAAACTCATCACGACAGAAAACTTATATACAACACATTTTTTTTTACTTGTTTTACTTTGTAAAAATTTTGAAAACTGATTTTTAAACTTCTGCAAAGTAATACATCTATATATAAACAAGTATCACCTATTATATAATTCATGAATTATAATTATCAATATATTATGTTGGCGATGGTAAAAAAAAAAAAATAAAAAACATTGACATTCTGATTGTCATGGTAAGTTATGAAAAGACAATTAAAATTATAATAAATTAGATATTGTGAAAAATAGCAATTTTAATTCACATCTTATATTCCTATATACCTATTTCTGCAATTGAAAATACATTTTATAATCTGACTGTTAATAGTATTATGAATTATGATAATTGATAAATATACTAGCTGATATTTTTTTTAACTGAAAAATATGAGGAAATTTGATTAAGACTACAATCTTTAAACTTTGAATTCACTTAATTCAAGGTTTTCAAATAAAAATCAAGATAATAAAAACACCCTTAATTTTAAATAAAGCGTCTTAAAAGTCCAATACAGGTAGTCACGCGAAAATTTAAAGTTCAGAAGTTAAAACACATTAACGTTATAAAATACATTAAGATAAAACAATTAATCATGTTAAGTTAAAATTAAAAAAAGTGTCGAGAATTCAAGCAGCGGGTATAAAATGTATTTATGCAACTCTTGTTATACTTATATATAGTATCATTTACAGGATATTTATTAAATTCATAAGTATCTATGTAAAAAGATATTATACATGTACCTACTATAATAGAAACTAATTTTTTTCGTACATTTATATATGGGTCAAATGATGATGGCAAATACGTGCTCGTAGTTTATATTTTAGATTTTGATACATATCGAACTAAGTTGTATCATTGTACTTACCTAACAATTTTTTTCAAAAGATGAAACTATAAAAATATAGTTTATAATTACTTGATAATTAACTATTTTATAAATGCGTACAAATATTTTACAGAATATCAAAAATTTTCATAAAAGGTTGGGTCGTGTTAGGTTATCGTTAGATTTAAAAAAACTCGTTCAATAATAATCATCTTTCAATCAACTCTGTAATTATTACAATTTCATACTTCTAAACTGTATGTAGGTAGGTATTTCATATAGGACCTACTTAACCAAAATCCGATAATGGAAAATATTTAGCTGTAAAAATAATAATAATAATCATATTTATATCAAAGTATTATTTTGTGATAAAAAAATAACTATACTCTATAGTGACAAATTGATAAATAATTGTAGTTCAAGTTACAATAATAGTAATCAGTAGTCCCATAGGTGTACAATATATTAATGTTATCTTGAATATTATCTATATCACTCGGTGACTGTCCGATGTTTTTTAACAAATCCAAAATTAACACAGACAAAATTAATCAATTTTACTTTATCTATTTGCGCGCGCGTGTAGCGAACACAACTAATGATCATGCCTGTCAAACCGGTCGTTTCATATAATATACAGTCGGATTTATTAGTCACCAACTAAATTTTAGTTCAAAACAAAACAACTTTGGAATAGGTAGATACGTCATACTCGTAAAATAAATAGTGACTTAATAAATAATTAGTTATAAAAATTATTTTTATTAAATTCCTCTATAAAGTTAATGTTTATTATTTAGGTATCTATCTATAAGAAGAATTTAGAAAAACAAAACATTATTTACAACGGAATACAAAATATTAGGTTTTCATAAATTGATATATGAACAGAAAACGTATTCAATTCGATTTTTGCAAACATTCAAGTTTTTATTCCTAATTCAGTCTTATTGTCGATTAATATAATTGAATTTGCTAATTACCGATTCGACGACACACAGCAAGTGACTGTCGTTAAAAAGTAAATAGAATTTTAAAAGGTAATTCAAAATGCATTTAGAAGTTTAAACGTGATATTAGTCATATAAAAGTATAGAGTAGGTATACTAAATACCTACTAAACACAAACCTATTTTACATTTAGTCAGTATAATTATGATCACCGTTTACGAATAACACATATACATACATAGACGACACGATATCAATTAAAATCATTAATTCATATAGCTGACCTACAGCTAATGGCTTGCAACTGACGAGTAAAATTACATGTGCAAGTATATATCGCAAAAACTAGTGAAAGGTTAATAAAAAAAAAAAAAAGACAATAACGGCGGTCACGAGGGAAAACGCGACTATAATATACCAACGCATAATTATTATTTAGGTGCCTATATGAAATAAATCGTATTCACTGTGTACAGTGCGCAAAATCTGGAGGGGAAAAACGAATTAAATTTACCGCCCGTTTAATAAAGTGAATACGAGTCACGAGAGACCGTTGACAAATTGTCAACATTATTATTTTTGTTTTAGTTGCGAAAAACATAATATAACGAATAAAAAACACTAATATGACAATATTATGCCGACATTTCCGACGTATGATTTAATGAACCATCGCGTTATATATATATATATACACACGCGGGTAAATATGTAGGTAGGTGTAATAATATAATATCGTCGGAAAATAAATGTATTAAAATCTAACACGACACGTATAATTTATATGCGAACGAAGAGACTTTGAACATCTCTGGGGACCATAATAATAATACACTATAGGTACTCATTGTAAAATAGAAGGAGAATAGAGATGAATGACGTTATTTCAAATTGTCGGATATATATTTTGGCGCGAGCGCGAACGGGGGACGACCGTTGTTGTAGCCGACCATTTCTCGTCCCTGCCGTCCGGTTCCGAAACGACCCGTCGGCAAAGGCCTACACATTTGCAAAATCCTTCGGTGGCATTATAATTATAGGCTGGTTATATCCTATATACATATATAGGTAGACGAATAACAGCACGCACAGTTGAGCTTTTAGCCGAAAACAGCAACAATGATAATAATAATAATAACAATAAACCGTCGACGTGAAATCGTATATAGGCGGGGGTGCGCGTGGAAGGGTGACACGGCGGCCAGGGGTGGCGTTTCGCGCAATGAATGACCGTTATTTTATGAAATCGTTGGGGCACGGAATACGGCTTTCTTCTTACCTATATATAGACACGGAGGCGAGTTTCCCGTGCAAAAATCTGAAAACTTGCTTTTCCTTTCGTTCTCAATGTGTCCTCTGTTCGACGGCAATTTTATTATTAACGATATTAAATATTCGAATAGAACAACGGCGACGAAAATATTACAGTTCGTGCGGCAAATTTTTTTTGAAAACCGACCGACGAAAAAAAAAAATCCGGCGCGTAACGCACACACAGAACACACGCTCGGATGAGGCGGCGGCGGCGGCGGCGGTGACAGCGAAAAAGGCGGGCGCGACGATGATAAGACGGCGGCGAACGAACGGAGACTGGTCGCACGGCTGTTCCCGCGGAGTGCGGACGTCGTCGGCGGCGGCAACGGCTATACGGCGCGACGGCGGCGGCGGCGGCGGTGGCTGTGACGGGCGGCAGTGGGAATTATTATTATTATTATTATTGTTACAACATGCGCCGAATAGAACACGTCGCGACCGTTACGAAAAAAACAAAATTTCAATAAATAAATAGAAAAACGATTGCGTAAGTATTATAATATTCCGGCACGCGCTCGCGTATTATTTTTCGCCACCCGTTATCAATCCATTCCGAAATCCTAACACGGTATCTAGGTCTTACGGGGGGGGGGGGGGGAACATAATATAATATTATATTAGGACGTTATTCGCGCGCTGGACACGCCGAACACGGCAGCTCCGGCGTGTGCAAAACGCCGAGTATATTTTTTTAATATCGTATTATTTATAAAAGATAAATTAAAAAAAAGGAAAACATTAGAAAAATAAATGAATATTTACACTTACCCCGTACGGTGTCGACCAACACTTTTATTGCATGTACGCCGTTTTCTCGTGTGTTGTGAGAGAAAAAAAAAAAAAAAAAAAAAAAAACGTTGGTGCGTGCGTGCGTGTGTCGTTGGCCCCGGTCTGATGTGCGGACGTCCAATTTTTACGCACAGTATTCAACTGGTAAACACGAAGCCGCGCTCTGTTTGTGGAATGCCAAGAATGGCGAAAAGAATCCGGACAACGTACCGGAGCGGCGCGCGCACCACATGACGCACAAAAGGCATAGTGGGGGTCGGTGGAGGCGGGCGAGCGGGTCCAACGGTCACCGCAGCTTATAGTGTTATATCCCCACCGCGCGCCACTGTCACTGTAGCCACGGATCAGCCAGTGCGGACGTAGCCGGTATTTCGGTCGCCGGTGACCGGCACACTGCGTACCCGCGCCGCGCTGCACGCCGCCGTGTTGTTGCGGAACGCAATATTAACATTATTATACGCTGCACCGCCGTCGTCAAAATGCAGAATAATGTTATGTTCAAATCCGTTCGGCCCGCCAACGGCGTCGGCGGATTTCTCTAGTGTTCTTCCTGGATGTTTGTTCTTCTACTCCAATTTAATGTTTTCCCGCCAATAATAACGACAATGTATGCGGCGCGCGACCCATATAATATAATATGACGATGATATGCGTCCGCATTGTTCATAACCCAAATAACCGTAACCCGTATTCAATTTTCATATTCGTATTGTACAAAATTAAAAACTCAGTTGTCAGTTGAGGTTATCCATAAAAATATGTGTGTGAACAACAATTTTCAGTTTTTAATTTTGTACAATTTTCAAAAATAAAAAATAAAAATTGTGTGTTTTTAAAACGGCAAATAAACGAAATGAAAAATCCGGGTTTCGGGATATATACCAGTTTTATGTCGTATTGACATAGGTAAAAATCCGAAATTAGATCCACTCCAAAATGTTATCTCTTATTGATTTGATGATAGGTGATTTTACTCCAAAATTACTTGAAAATTATTTAAACATTTTTGCCCTTTTTTTTTTTTTTTTTATTATAAATATCGTGATTACACAACATTACAACAATGAAAAGCGGTATAGACACGGGACCAATTTTAAATTACTTTCAAACTGTTGTATTTTTATATTAATTCTAGAAATGTCTTGAAAATTTCCTATACACGACCCCTTTAAAAAACGAGTGTGTAGCGTGCTCTAACGTTTTAAACTTTATTAAACGATATTTCGACGTTAACTGAGGAATTAAAATCGTAGTTGCAAAATAAATCGCTGACATGTACTTAATAATCATTTATGACACACACACGCAGAAATGATATAAAAATCCAAAACACCCATCACCAATTAAATTTAAATAATTAATTACAATTTTTTTCGTTCGTTTCTAAGAGTAATGACGATAATTTTTCAAAATTAAAAATAAAAACAACATATTTATCCATATTGTATGTTATAAAAGTATAAAATAAACTTTGTTTTGTTAATTGTCTACAAATTTTTGAATTAGGAAACGTCGTTTTTGAAACATTGATTATAATAATATATTTAATATTTTGAATTCAGCTGTTAGAATATATTGTTATGTTCCGCCTTTTTACATTGCCGTATAGAATATATAGCTATTTGTCGAAACCAATAGTACACTAGTAAATTATTGCCTACTTACATTTTTACTATTTTTAATTAGTTAAGTATTAACATACGGTGTATATAGGGGTACCTATTATAATATTATAGCATATCTCTGTGTTTTATAATTTAGGTAAGTAATATAATAGCCAATAGCTACTTCGTTAAAAAAAAGATTTTATTTTTAAGAAATAATTAGATATAAGAATCAATAGTATCTAAGTATATTGTCGAATTGATACACGATGCGATATCAATACAATACTGATACGATTACAATATTTTGTGTAGGGCCTATATAAAACCATTAGAATAATTTTATAGATAAGAGAGTACCGTGTCGATTCATATCGTGTATCGCAGCAGTGTGTCAATATACACCTTAACAAAACTAATCCGTGTTTTTAAAAATGAAAATTAGCATTTAAAAAAAATTAAACTCGTATTTTGACGATATAATAAACATATTTGCATAATTCAATTTACTCTTAATTACGTACATAAATTAAAATACGTTTTTTAATATACACGTATATACAAACGTAATACCTATGGAGAATTGTTATACACAGTTATAAACGCATGAAAAATTGAATTTTGTGTGTTAAATTTTACCCTAGAATATTGAAATTTCATTGTTTTCACATAGGATGATCATCTTTTGAAAATTAAAAAACGGGACATCAATAAAAAAGTGAATATCATAATAACTATCTACCAAAATTTTCATAAATCGGTTTGAAAATGGTAAATAAACAGAAAAAAAATAAAAAATGGCAAATCGTAAATTTTCTGGCAATTTTTTTTTTTAGAAAAACGGTAAATAAGCAAAATACGACATAAGAACGTGACGAAAAAAGACCCCACTTCCAAAATCCGGACAGAAAGCGTCCCGATTAAAGTTTGTCGGGACAACGGGACACAATCCTCAAAAACGGGACAATCTCGTATAGTGATGGGCAAATTTGATCTTGGTCTTGCAGCTTTGTCTTGGTCTTGCAAAAATGCAAGACCAAGATTTTATTATTACGTAGCAAGACTGAAATAAAAATTTTATACAAGACCAAGACTTGACTGCAAGACTCTTGCAAGTCTTGCTTTTATATAAAATAAAAATTAATTAATTCATTATATTATTTATTATATTTTTTTCTCTGTATAAGTTCACCATTTACACCATTCAACACCGAATCTCAAGATTTCTCGTAATTTACAATCATCAATATTCTATCGTAATATTATCGGGAAAGGTTATGGTCCATAGATTATATGGGACATAGGTAAACAAATTTTTTACTATTTCTCGAAAGTTCAGTGTTATTGAAATCAGTCAACTACATAAATACACGAGTACCTCACTTATTTTTTTCTGGCCAATATCGTCGATTGTCAATATTGTATACAGTGATTATGGTCTCGTGATTTAATAATAAATAATAATAATTTAATAAGTGTAATTTGTTTTGATGACGGAAGGTGGAAACTGATTCAAATTAGAGTAAAAACATATTTTTTATTTTATTACGATTTTAATTTAATTACAATACAATAATAAATATGTATGTAGCTAAAATAAATTAGTTTTCATTGTCTACAAAAGCAGATAATATATTATATTATATACGTACCATGGCAGATATAGAGGTCCTTAACGGAAGGGGCAATTAATATGTAATGAGCAAAAAAAAAAAGGTCATCAACCTATTTTTTTTATACCGTTTCCTTAACAGCACAAGGTACCTCCCAAGACGGTCCACAATTTTCGCTCACTGAACTTACCCTCCAGTGGTCCAAACGTAATCGGAATTGTAGATACCTACAATACTCGAGTAATGATATACGATTACAGGAACAGCTAAGGAGGGGAAACTTTTTGAATCACCGCAGCACATTAAATAACATCCAGAACAATCTCAAAATGTGTTATACACTATGGTATATAACATACTAAAAGTCACTTTTTTGGGTAATCCAAAATCAAATTTTGGATTACTCATAAGTCAAGGGAAAGTGAACCTAGCGTCTCGCTGTTTTTTCTACCCCCTGTTTCTAAAAGCCCCTGTACATAGGTGCCCATTAGGGTGGCAGGGAAAGGGCATAGCCTCCTCTGGAGAATACCAAAAAAAGTTACTTTTATTATGTTATATACCAGAGTGTATAACACACTTTGACATCAGCCCGAGTCCGATCCTATGGGCACACATGCCCCTATCTTCTTCCACAGCCAGTTTCACCCAAAAGATCGAATGTAAGTAGATCTAATAAATTTGTTATTTTTTAGTTCATAATATGTAACTCCTGGGATGTGCCGAAAAAGTATCTCCCGAGAGCTGCCTATTATGTGCTGAATAATAATAGATTGATTGGACTGTTTCGGGAAGGTCTAGATCGGCGTACCCACTACGCGGCCCTTTAACAAATTTGTGCGGCCCACACTAAAACTAAATAAAATAATATAATAAAATATAATAAATTATGTATTTTTTGGTTTCAGTTAGTGTAATGTTATATGCAATAACTTTTATTTATCTTATCTTTATTATTCTTGCTTATTTTATCTTTTATAATTGTATTCAATCACCGGTTTAACAGATATCTGTAGGTACGACACGTATTTAAAGATTATTATTTAACCCATATTGATTATTTATTTTCACCACGCGGCATAGTGTTGCCACGTAGTCTTATACGAACTGTTCGTCCTTATTGTTCACTTGTAATTTATCATGTGTACTGTTATAATATTTAATTCTGTGATTAAGCTGTTAATTTCTAATTATCTATAATGGCAAAACATAAAATAGACAAAGAACACAAACAATTTCAAGACAGTTGGGAAATGGAATTTTTCTGTATTTCTGATAAGAAATATGATGCTTTGTGCTTAATTTGTCGTAAAACCATAAATATTCCAAAACGTTTATAATATTAATCGTCACTATACCTACAACTCAATACACTGAATTTTCTAAAAGTTACACCCTCCTATCTAAAGAAAGAGAAGAAAAACTAGTTAAATTAAAAAAAGGATTTTTTTTTTCTTGAAAAACAATTTATGTTACGGTTTATTAAAATAAAACTAAAATAAACTTGCAACAAAAGCATCTTACGAAGTAACATATTTTTTAGCCAAACGCAAGAAACCATTTTTGTATGTTGAACTTATAAAAATTATATTGAACAGTTATAAATACTATATTTTGTAATTTTTCCAATTTTAAAAAAAAACGTGATCAAGTTTCAAATCTGCAGTTTTCTGACAGTACATGTGTTCGTTGGGTTAAACATCTTGAAAATCAAGTATTCAATTCAATAATAATCAACGAATTAGTAAACTGCAGTCGATTTTTTTCTTTAGCATTAGATTCGTCAGTAGACATTAGCTCCACTTCTAAATTAATTATATTTATTAAATTTTGTTCAAAAGATAATATTATTAGAAGATTTTTTTAAAGTCATACCGATGAAAGGCCAAACTCGTGGCGTGGATTATTTTGAAACAATTTCAACATTTTTTTAAAAATATAGAATAGATTGGCAAAATTTAATTTCTATGTGTACAGATGGGTGTCCTTCAATGATTGGAAATAATTCTGGTCAACACTCTTATTAAAAATAAAATTGAAAAATAAAAATTAATAAATTTCTATTGCATAATACACCAGGAAAATTTATCATGTAAATTTCCAAATGATTTTAGCATTTTCATGAAAAAATTTTTATTTTATCAGAGCCAGAGATTTAAATCACCGAAAATTTAAAGAATTTCTTTCTGAGCTAAATTCTCAATACAGTGATATTATGTATTATACTGAAGTGTGATGGATAACAAAGATACAGTCTTCAAACGATTTTTTTATCTTCATGAAGAAATTAAATTATTTATTCACGAACAAAAAGCTGAATTTCCAGAAATAAAAACTTTAGAATTTTGGTACAAACTTCCATTTCTTGCAGATACAACTCAAAGTTTAAATATACTTCAAACTAATATGGAAGGAGAAAATAAACTTATTACGTACATAGCCAGTAAGATTTTTGCCTTCAAAGAAAAACTCAAAATGTATATTGAAGAAGTATCAAAAAATGATTTTTCAAGTTTTCCCAAATTCGATTAAATCACGAAAGAAAATAACGTTTTTTTTCTAATAAAACTGACATAGAAACTCTTAAATCACAATTTCTCGATCTATTGGCCACTTTAAAAACGAAATCATAATAAAATCATCATAAAAAGTCATTTCAATAATATCAAACACTTTCGTAATGTATTTCGGTTTATTGAAAATCCATGGGCAGTTACAACAAAAGATCTGAAAAGATATCTAAAATTAATAATTTTAATTGCAATGCTGGTTTGTTGAAGAGCAAATTAATAAACTTACAACAGGAAATAACATTAAGAGATATTTTTAATGATAAAAATAATGCTATAGAATTTTGGAATACATCGAAAGAAAATCAATATCCTTCCATTTTACCAAATGTAAGAGCAATTTTAACATTTTTTTGGTCAACATATTTGTGCGAAGCGACATTTAGCAAAAACAAATATAGAAATCGTTTGAGTGATGTACATTTGGACGATTTACTGCGGTTGTCAACATCAAAATCACCCATGGACAGGACATTGGAAAGAATTTTGGACATGGAAAAAAAACTTAAAATAAAAAATCAATATCAATTTAATACTATTATAAATACACTAATACTATTCCAATAAATTTACTAATTTTTATGAACTGTTCATTTTTTGTAACATTTTAATTATAAGTTACTAAATTATAGGTAATTAATTAATATATAATTTATAAATTTTTTTTTTTTTAATCATTACCATTAAAAATGTATGCGGACAGCAAGTAATTTTCAAAATTATTATTTGGCCTTTCTAAAATCCTAGTGAGGACCGCTGGTCTAGATAGTGCCCAGCAGAAACCATTTGTTATGACCAAAACGGAAACTTAATGGGTGGTGCCAGGACCGATCTGTGCTGTTAGGGTTTACTCCAATTTTTTGTGAACAGGGGGAAGGGAGAAATTACTTCCATTGTCTCCCCTGTATCTGCCCTTGTATACGTATAAATTAATTATTTATCTTTATTTATAAATTTGGTTAAAAAAAAAAGCAAGACTACAAAAATTTGTAAGACCAAGACCAAGACTGACTTCTACTGAATCAACAAGACCAAAACCAAGACCAAGATTGAATCAAAACAACCAAGATCAAGACTGAGTTAACAAGACACAAAACCAAGATCAAGACTGCCATAGTCTTGGTCTTGGTCTTGCTTTGTGCATCACTAATCTCGTAAAAAACGGAAGGTACGAGACGTACCTTATTTTAACATCCAATAATGTGATAATAAAAACAAGAGAGCAACACATTAATAAAAATTTGAAAATATAATAATTGCATTATTAAGTAGATATATTGATTAAAATAGCATTAAAAGAATTAAATAAAATTATAATAAATAATAAATAATTTCAATACGAATTAAATAAATAACATACAATTTAAAAACTTTCCCAAATACTTGTAATTATAAAAAATTATTCTTATAAAAATGCATTTGGATTAAGTTTTCACATTTCGCATATTATCATGACATTGCATAAAGGTACCTATATACAATTAGAAATGTTATGAGATTTTGAAGCTGATGTAGAATTCCAAAATATCCTGACGAATAAGATAAGTATATAGTTAATAATGTGAGGTGTTTTTATTGATTACCTACTATACTAGCTCAACCACTCAACTTCAAATATGGTTTCAATATTACCTTATCCGTAAATTAAAATATTTTACAAATTATTATCAAAGATAATAAAAAAAATATCATTGGTTCGGGTTGGATCGAAAATGTTTGATTCTTGCAAGTTTATATAGTAGGTACTAAAAACCGTTCGTGCTTTTGATCAAATCAGGCCTGAAAAATATTTATCAGTGTCCACCTGAACTGGGCTTTTCAAAATAGAAAGATTTTCTGGCCGGGCCGAGTTTTTAATTAAAAAAAAAATACTTGGGCTGGCCCGGGTGCCTCAAAACGTTTGAAATTAAAAAGCCCGATAGCCGGTTTGAATATTTTATTGTTTTGAGACACCCGGGCCGGCTAAATACTAAATGTTATTTTGATAAATAATTTATAATTGATATAACATATAATATAATATGTAGTATATTGTGTAAAAATAATAATAGGTAAGAAGATAGTAGATATCATATTATAATAAAATTCATTACTCTATAGATGACTAGATGTTATTTATGGAGAAAGTATTTGAAAATAAAAATGAAAAATAGGTAATTAGTTTTATAGGGGACTTTGATTAACGACTCTGTTATAAAATGTTAAAAATCAAAATAAACATATTGAAAATATTCACTATACATTATAAACATAAATAAAGCAGACAAATAGAATTTATAGTGTCTAGTGACCGATTGACTCATGTTCAACACTAAAAAGATAAGTATAGCACAAACTATGGATGAAATAAAAAATTTGACTTGTGAAGGGGCTGGTCAAAATTTTGCTCCCATCTATAATAAAACCTAAAATTACGCCACTGAATTAAAGTTTAAACACCTATTGGCTATTGCTAAAATTTACTAGGAGAATATTTTCTAGTAAATGATATACCTTTAATTTGGGTAATATAGGTGTTTAAATACTCATTTTAACCGGTATGCCATAATTAATGTTTTGCATATAGTAGGTACATAGTTTTGCCTATATATAGTAAATATATATATATATATATATAATATATGTGTTCATGATACGAAAATATACTGTCCTTTTAATATAAATGTACTGCAAAACGGCAGCGATTCACGTAAGTATAATGTTATTTATGCGATATAAATTTTACAGAATGTCCCAGTAATTTTAACAGTATAATATTTTTAGATTGTCACGGATATTATTGTGTTTGAAATGTATGTAAATCAACGTCAACTTTTTTGGCGTTTCGTCACGGCGTTCAAATATTTTTCACGTGGAATGCACCAGAAACGCATGAAATTTGCCACAGCATAACGTAGTCTGTGCAGCACGCATTTTTGCAAAGCTTTCTTAAAAATCTCTTAAATCCGAAATACGGCGGCTCAAGAGATAAAGTATTTACAGTAAACATAATAATATTATTCGCGTGTACAATTTTTGACGTACGAATTTTTGCCCGTACATGACGATAAAATATTTTCATTGAAATATATATAGGTACTCAGGGCTTAAAGTGGAAAAAAATTCCATTGGGGACTAATGTCCCCATATAGTTATAAGCATTCCATATATCATTATATGTATAATGTATATATTATATGTAGGTATATACAGAGTGATTTTTTAAAAAAATTCTCGCCCACTTTTAACCGCGAATAATAAACAAATTTGAAATTTATTTCATGTAATATTTAAAGTATTAATAATACTACATTTTTATGAAATAAATAATTTTTGATAAAAATTTAATATTTTAGAAGAGAATATTTTTTTTTCATAATAATACAGTTATAGTGTTTGCCATTTAAGAAAACTAAAAAGCTAAAAAGTCATACAGATAAAAAATAGTATATAAATTAATTATTTTATAAAAATGTAAAAACTTTGAAATGAACAAAAAAAAATTCAAATTTACGCATTATACACCTAATACCTATATATATATATATATATATATAATGTATGAAGTTCAATTTTACGTTATTTAATAAAGAGTTATTTTAAAATAAAACAATTATAAAGTACTTAAATATGGAATATACATTTTCTTTTCTTTAGTATATGTTTTTTTTTTTAACATTAAATAACAGAAATTCATAAAAATGTAACATAAAAAAATATATATTATGAATATTATGTACCAATATTATAATATATAATATTATTATTATCTTAGTATCAGATATGTAACACGACTGGTGCATGTGGGTCAAATACACCAGTCGTGTGGAACCGGCTTAAGATTCTATCTTAGTCCGTGATTTTTATTAAACACATTTGATAAAACTAAAATAGTATATTTGAATATTTGATAAAAAAAAAAAAAAGTAAAAACTACAAGATTTAATTTCAATAGACTTCTGAATTATATTGATTAATATTTGGTTATAATTTCAGTGTTCCCGAGTATCTTACGGAGAAATTGTTAATGGGCACGTTTTTTAACCACCGTTAAGGTACGTTTTCCTAACCGCGTCTGGACGCGGCGTCTGATTCATTAGACTGGTTAGTAAGATTTCTGTATAAGTGTTTTCCTCTCTGCGTCTGACGCTTTGGACGCAACACACCTGTATTTCGACTGCTTCGAGAGCGGTCATCTGCGTCTGACGTTTTTTGTGAAACTATACATTTTATTCATATCTGATAAACTAAACTACCTATTGTTGTTTATATTAATTTGATATAATAATTTGATCAAAATTATCCGTCGTTTTGTTAATATATTAAGATTATTTAAACAAAAAATATGGATTGTAAGAATAAAATATATATATAATGAATATTTACCTACCATAGGCGTGCGCAGAACTTTTGTACATACAATATTTTGTACTTGTTAATACTATTAAGTATATTTTAAAATGATATATTATATTTTATCTATATTATACCAAAAATTAGGTGTCAATGTATATTTATTAAAGAGGATGCCACTTGATTTTTAAGGGGTTTTATGTAGGAAATTTTTATGAAATTTAGAAAAAAATTTAAATCTATCGGTTTAAAAGTATTTGAATATATTTTTAGGGTACTTTAAAATTAGTCTATTGTATTAATATAATTTTGAATTGTGTAATCACGGTATTTGTAAAAAAAAATATGTTTACGCATTTTTTAATTTTTATCAACTTGAATTTATATTTTAACAGCTCATAAAACATGTAAAAATGCACATGTATAGCAAAATTATCTGTCAGTTGTTTGATAATGTTGTTAGCTATAATTTGTTTTTGTATCGTATTTCTAACATGTTTGTAAGTTGATAAAAATGAAAAATGCTAATGCAAGTTTTTCATTGAAAAATTGTTGGTTAGGTCTGAATTTGATGTTTTTTTGTCATATAATTTTATATTTATAATGTTATATATTATGAATACTAGAGTATAGTACCAATATACCTAAATGTTTATTTGAAAGTTGAGATAGAATTTGATGTTTTGTACATAATATAAAAAAATGAAATAAAAAAAGTAAAAAAATGGTATTTAGTTATAAATTGTTTGCAAGATCTATGTATTATAAAAAATAAAAACTATTACGGTAAAAACCAAAAAATGTATTATGTACAAAAGTTACGTATTATTTTTAATGACAGTTTGACTTTTTACTTTTCTTAATTAAGAAGAGATTCTTAGTGTCAAAAAAATTACCGATTGTTTTGTTATTGAGATTATTTAATTAAAAAATATATAAACTAAAAGTTAAACCGCATGTGCACACTTCGACGAGCAAAAGTGTTATGATCGTTTATTAAAATCAACTACGTACAATGGAAAAGATGATACACTTAATGAAATCATTTTTCCACGTAACAATTTTCAATACCTTGAAAATCTAATGCGTCTGACGCGTCTGGCAAAACAGTCACATACACGGGCGTCCGGAGGCAGCCATAGGAAAACTTACCTTCAGAGGTAAGGGACCGAGTATCCCTGCGTCCCCTCCCCACTTTAACTCCTGTGCACTATAACCATTATAATAGTATTACAATAGTAGTCCTATTCTTCTTTTTCTCCTTCGTTTTCTCTCCCAACTATTTGGGGTCGGCAACCCTGGTCCTACACTTCCACTTAACTCTATCTCCCGCATCTTCTTCACTTACTCCCACATTCCTCATATCACTCGCCATTACATCCCCCCATCTCTTTTTCGGTCTTCCCCTCCCCCTTTTACCAACAACATGCATTTCCCTTACTAATCTTACTGCCTCAGTCTCATCCCTCCTTAATACATGCC